>QKWP01003086.1:0-11326 GCA_003550325.1 Gigaspora rosea | reverse complement strand
AACCTACCTCTTGGATTCATCACAACTGCCACCCTGGCACCATTCATAAGACGTCAAGACAGACTCAAATACGCACCTGCCTTACACCACCTAATAACAAAAATGATCTACCACGAAATTTGGCTGCCCTCTAGGCAATACCGACATGATGTAACAATTCTCCCAATACCCCCTCCTCTAGATAGACAACTTCACTTCCATAATGAGACTAGCATACCCCACATACCCATTAACAATTACATAGACAAATACATCGCCCGTGGGCGATCCTTCTTATATTCTTTCGAAGACTGAGGTCTAGCGATCTTAGCACAGCTTAGGTCGAGAGTAAATCAGCTCTTACTCCTATTTCTCTAAAATTCTTTTTTGATGTATATGATGTATAATCCTATAAATTGAATTAATAAAGAATTAGAGGATAGACCTCGTTGTATAAAAAAAAAAAAAAAATGATTTTATAGCTAATTCCAAAAAGGTGAAGATCACCATGTCATGGGAAATCGGTGTGATTTCCCTTTTTTTAAAAATTCGTCTTGTAATATCTCAGATTCTTTAAGATTTCCCGGTCATTACTGTTTTTATAGCCCTGCTAAGTTGCATTTTTGTTCCTGTAAGTTAATTCCACAATATAAACACATCCGACATCCGAAGCAAGTTCCTCGCTTATATTCAAGTTTTGTAAATTGAGCGTCCATTGAATATGATAATAAAAATAATTTATTTGATTTATTATTATCAATATATAAATAAAAAAATAAAAAGTTTAATTTTGATTAATAATTTGATTTCCCGATTGCCCGATTTCCCTTTTTCCCATTTTTATATATATATGATAAAAATTGCACGATTTACACCTTTTTGAAATTAGCTGTAAATGATGTGGCATCATGGTCGGTTTCATTACTATGTGGTTTCATAAAAGGTTCATAGGCGATTTATTGTTATCTGTTTATAGCTAAGAATAAAAATTGGCCAATCAAATACAACCGATCAATTCAATTTTACCGGAAATCAAGGCAATATCAATTCTATTTTACCGGAGATCATATTATATCACATTGGATTAAATTTTATAAAATATTTCAGTTATCATTAATTTTAATAATCAACAAATCAAAAAAATTCGCCCGCATGGTAACTTGCAATTTCCTTAATTATTAACTCATAAATTTACTTTTTGCGTAATCATTTAACTAAGTTTTGTAAAAAAAGACAGCTTTCGCTTCTAAGCTAACATTTGTATCCTAAAATACAACAGACATTCTTCATGGTAACAAAAAAAAATTTTATATTTTTTTATATTTTTTTATATAATCTATAACTTTTTCTCTTATGCCAAAAACTTTTGAAGTAACTTATTTTAAAATGACTCGGTAATACGAACTAGCAATTTGATTGGTTGACGTGATCTAATTTACAAATTTTATAAAAAAAAACATTTCAAGATTCGAATTAATACAGTAACATTAATAGCATTTTTTATAAAACTTTTAACATGCTCTTGACTAATAGAAATATAAATAGTTAAGCACCAACACTCAAATAATTGTCATGGCTGGACTTATTTTGATACGTATGAAATTTTAGAGTTTTTTGGGAGTGTTTTTTCTGTTTTTTTTTTTTTTATAAGGTTAGACTAGGATTTAGGGTTAGAATTGATGATTAAAAGAGTATACACATATATGGATTTTAACAGAGTTTATATTTTCAAATCGAGACTCCAAATTTCAGCGTCAGTCAATTTCAGCATCAGCCGTGACAATAATTATGTGAATTACGTATCTGGTATCGAAATACATAAATAAAAGCATTTTACAAAATCATCATTTTGCTGATTTTATTTTCATTTATATATTTTATTTTTAAATTCTATGTTATATTTCAGTCTTCACCAAGACCAAAATAACCGTTTTAATAATTTTTAAAGACAACTATGTTTAAAATATGCACAGATATTTTAAATTCTCAATCTAGCAATTAAACTAAACTTTTTTCACCTAATTCTTTTAAAAAAATTAATTTTTATCAAAAAAATTTTTACATGTAATGTAAAAAATACAATATTTGCTGACAATAATTCGTTAAAACAAATCGTTTTTATCCAGACAAAAGACCTGAATAGAAATTTGATGTAATGGGATCAAGGTCTTGTTTTACCAGCTATATAATAAATCACAGTTTATTAGCGTAAATTCAAGTGGGCTTGAAATCAATTATACGGGTAAGATGTGCAGTAAATTTTAATAAGATAATTGCCTCAAAAATATATTATATGATTATTTTGATAAAAATATTTTTAAAGATCCTAATGATTATAAAGCTGTTGTAATTTGAGCCAATAATCAAATTCATACACAATGCAGATTATATTACTTTGAAATTGAAATTATAAATAATGGAAAAAAATGGATAATATAACAAAGTAATATAAATGGTGATTATTTCATGTCTGGTAATAATAGACTTTTTATTATTCTATCTTAGTATTATGTAATAATATCTCTTAGGATCGAAATATGTGAAAGGTAAAAAAAATAATAAAAATAAGAAAAATAAATTGTGAAGGTGCTTATCCAAATTTCTAATTGCATTACGTAATACTCAAAAGGTCAATAATTAATTTGGATATTATTTTGAGCAAAATGCCTTGATTCGAGTCAATTTGCACCTATAATAAACAAATACATCGTAAGTTTGCTATAAAGCTATTACGTGAGTTGTTATCATTATTGCTATAGCTGGTAGTGTTTCCAATACATATTGAAATATAAGATTTTATAAGTCATGTATTGCTGTTAATAACACTAGTTTTGGGAATTCTGTCTATTTTTAATTTTTTTTTGCTCAAAAATCAAAACCTAATTTCTGTACTTGCATTTTTTTAAACAATCTACATTGATAGTGCACAAAAATCATATGATATTATTTATTGCTAAAATTACTTACTCCATTCCGATTCTGTTCCAAAACTTGCTACAAAAATTTACATTTCGCATAGCTCAATTCATTTGTACAATGCATACTTTGTTATCTACCATTACGGTATATACAGTAATACCTGGGCTATCTCACCCCTTTTTTCATATATTTTTTTAAATTTTTTGGGAGATACAAGTCAGGTTGGGATATGCTCAATATATAAAACATATAAAAAAAGAAAATTTATTTTGCTCAAATATGGGGTATAACTAAGGTAAAATATAAGAGAAGTGGGGATATAACACAGATACACCTATATTTCGGTATGATTCAATATATAGTGAATAAATTTATTTTTTAAGTTCTCTAGGAATTTGATCTTTTTTTTTATTTTTTTTTTGTTAAAGCTATGGATGATATTTATACAGTAATAATTTTATTAATTGAACTAGCATCGGGCACGTCCTTACATCCGTGCTATAGTTAATTATAAGAGAAAGTTGCACACAGGTATTAGAACATGACTTTATATTAATAGATATATAAATAATATAAACACTTTAGTATAATCCATTAGTATTTAGTAGTAAAGTAGGCAGCTAATATTGCTAAAATAAATCATATTAAATTAACTTTAAAAAAAATTACAGGTACTGTTGTTTGTAATTTATAGTTCCCTTTTGATTAGCTGTGCTTACTAATATTTTAATAGTATATAGAACTGTCGTTAAAAGTATTGCTCAATTTTACTTGAACTATACTAAAAAGACTAAAAGTTTAGACTTTTATTATGTTGAAATGCCAATGTAAATGCTTTAAATAGTAACCTATAAAATTATGAATTATGTGGGAAAATTTGTAATTTTATTGGCTTCATTGTGCTCAAGTCCTAATATGAAAATATTAGCTAATGCAATAACCATCTATACTACTAAAGTTTTAATGTTTTGTCTGTCACGTTTAAACAATCTGATTGGCAACACGCTTCACCATTTTCATTTGCTCTACTTTTACGTTTTTGCGCGACACTAATTTCTCTTTGTTCTTGTGTTGAAAGGTTATTTTTTCTACTGCCATAACAAATAAATAAGTAAGCGACTTTTTTTTAGAAAAGTGCAAAAATGAGAAATAAGAAATCAAGCACTTAATTAGTTAGCAAGGATATTACGCGCGCTGCTGTTAGGATATAAACAACTGGCAGAGTTCGAAACGTTCTTTTTTTATATATTTTATTATATATGCATAGCGAGGTCTCTATAGTACAGTGCTGGACATGTATTTCAGTTACGTGTACATTTGTTAGTCAGCTATAGAGATCGATACGGATCAATCTGATATTTAGTCTTTGTGTCATTACGATCATTCCTATTTAAATGCTTCTAACTTACAGTTTTTATTTTGAACTCAGATAATACAGTAATAAGGATGGCATATGTAGATCACATGATGTAGATCACCTGATGACGATCCAGATCATAGTACACGTCACTCTGGTTATATCGACATTTTCCAGCAATGGAAAAATTGTTGATATATCCAGATGTTAGTTTAATAAACATCTCTATCTATACCGACATTATATTGATATTGTGTAGATATGTCGGCTTAGGCAGAGGTAAATTTTTTTGGTTTCACCAAGCTTATACTAAGAATTATAAACTTAGCAAAATGAAGCACAAAATGAATTTGTTTTATGTTTAGCATAAAATAAATCTATCATATATTTGCATAAAATAATGAAATGAATTTATTTTATACTTATTGTTTCATGCTAAGCTTAGTATAAAGCAAATTTAAAAAATTAATTTAATTGGTACACCTATAACGACAGTCGGTTTATAAAAATTGTCGCTGTATCCAGCAATAAAAATTATCTTAAATAATTTTTTAATATTAAAATTGTCGGTATGTCATTATAACCAATATCTCTTATGATTGTCAGTATAACTAATGAATTTTTAACAATATAGATTTTTTTTTGAAAAAAGTGTCGATATAACCAGCTGTCGGTTAATCCAGCTGTTGGTATAACCAGAGTGATGTGTACCCAAATTCGACCAATCAGATTGTTTAAACATGACAGACAAACATTAAAATTTTAGTAATATAAATGTTAAGACCTTAAAAAGTACTGTAAACTATATAAATTAATTACCAGACATCAGCTATCTAATCTTTATCTGTTTGGGTAACAATCTGTTATACCATGACAGAGCATTTTTCACATTGCCAAGCTTATTTAGACCCACTTTTTGTGTAAATCCAAAATTACAGTATATTATAATAAACCTATTTTTTTATTAAAAAAAAAAATAAAAATTGAAGAAATAATTTGGGGTATTATTATAAGATGCATGTTTGAATTTACAAATAAGTGATCAAATTTTTAAAAATCAACCTGGCATTTTGACACATTTCACAGGTTATTATCTCAGCAATTTTGATAAAGTTGAATATATCGACCTTAGAAAGTAATTCTCTACCACCTTATGATATAATTAGAACAATGGCATGTATATCATAGTCTAATAATGTTTGAAATAGTGGTTTACCACTTGAAATTTCTCGGAAAATTATTCCAAGACTAAAGAGTTGGACTTCTGATCATATTTGTGAGATCATTAAAACATCATGAGTCCATATTTTGATATTCTATAACCATCTGAGTATGAAGTTTTGGTCATCTCACTGATTTATTTTGATAAACCAAAATCTGTAATAAGCATCTTTCCTTTATGAACTAGAATGTTTTGAAATACTAAAACACCAAATAATTGTTTAATAATCTACAAAAATTTTTAATAAAGCTAGGCTAAATTAATACATACAAGATCTTGATAAACACTATACTTTTGATACAGGAACATAAGATCATCTGATATTTCATGAAGAATTCTTAACTTGTAGTCCATTTAAGTTTTGAAAAATAAAGCCATAATTATTTTGTAAATTTTCACTATTCATGAACTA
This sequence comes from Gigaspora rosea, assembly GCA_003550325.1. Classification (NCBI taxonomy): domain Eukaryota; kingdom Fungi; phylum Glomeromycota; class Glomeromycetes; order Diversisporales; family Gigasporaceae; genus Gigaspora; species Gigaspora rosea. The sequence goes on along the minus strand of QKWP01003086.1, from coordinate 5,437 downwards.
TAACTATACTATAGAATCCATTTGATTGATATAATTTTATTTTAGAATTATTTTGTTTTGTGATTAAATTTTTACTAGTTCTTTACCTCTAGTAATTCTGTAAAATCCAAGAATATTTGAGTGTATGTTAACATTTTGTATGTTCTTGAGTTACTGCATTTTCATATAATAATGCTCATAATAATGCTCACCTGTGTATTATTTTGAGTATGCACATCATATTATTTTGAGATAAAAACTAGTTGTCTAATAAAAACATTTACATAATAACTTCTTTACAATAATCCAAATATACACATAATTTTGGAATACGCATGGGCATTAGTTTGAGATCATACATCAAATTTTTTGATGATACGATTTTCAAAATAATGCTATGAGTATTACTATATGAAAATATGATATTATATCAACAATTATTAAAATTAAACTTTATAAGATTATTGTGGCAAATATAACATTTTTACTTATTTAGTGAATTTATGAGTAATTTTTTTTACTTTTGTACTTAATGCTTGTTTTAATTGCAACTATTAATTTCTGGTTTCCTATTTTGTTATATGTACTATTTTGAATTCTCTTCTACCAACTTCTTTAAAGTCAGTAAATAAATTGTAGCTATGTAAAATTATATGTTCTTTAAGAATAGCAATTTAAAACCATTTTCTAAACATCTATAATTTAAATAAAATTAATAAATGCACACAAATTATTATTAATTTGGGCTTGGAACTGCATAAAATTTTTTAATCATTTAATCATTTAATCATTTAACTATTTAATTTGGCTGGCATTAAAATAATTCTGCTCATGATCAACATAATTCTATTTAGAGCTATAGAGCAATTTTTAAATAGTTGAGTAGTTCAAATTTCTATAATTAATTCAGTTATTTGTTATTTAAGTATGCATAGACATTAATAGTAGAGTAAACATAGATTATTTTTAATAGTAATTACATTGTAATCATTGAAAAAGGTGATTGGCCAATCAGGATTGTAAACAACATAGTTTCAAACCAATCAGAATTAATAATTTTTGTGTAATCTAAGGAAATTTGGAATTATTTAAGTTTTTTTTTACCAATATACAAAGGTAGATTTTTTTAAATAATATAGAGTTTAATATTTTACTATAACAAATAAGAAACTAAAATTATATAGTACAAAAAATTTTGGGAAATACTAGTTATAATTCTAAAAAGTTTTATTAGAAGCATATTTTTGCTTTCTATATAAAATTTTGCTATACACAGTAGCTCTTGATATAATGGACTTTTGATATAACGGAGACTAAGTAAAATCTTGATATAATGGATCAATGTTCAAATCCATATCATAATAAATACTACTTGATATAATGGATTTACTAATAAAACTCACGATAAAGTGGATTTTAAAAAATTCCTCACTATGTGTCCAAGGTACTAAGTTATATCGAGAGCCACTGTGTACTATTCTATATTTATTCTACTTTAATTTATAGATTTTTAAGTATCATTCAAGATAACAAACTGCATTTTACCTAATAGACTAGTTATTATAAAAGGTCAAATTAGTTACTCAATTTGTCATATGTAAACTATATGTATATAAAATTTTAATAAAATATATCTAAAATTACTATAAACTTTGAAGCTTTGATATTTTCAATTTATATATTAATTTAAAATTAATTTTTGTAATTATATAGAGCAAAGAAGAATAAACTTAATATTTTTGCCAAGTTATAGGTTTACTATTTTTGTACAATTCAAAACAAATATTTTCTAATTTTAAAAAGCAGAGAGAACTTTTGTTTCTAATAATTTCTGGGATTGATATTATACAAGTATTTATATAGTGTAGTACTGTAAAACTAGAATTTTTTAAATTTAAACAAACTTAAAAAAAAATAACAATCAATACAATACTTCAAAAGACTTTCTAGCAATTATTTCTTGGTTAATTATAGTGAATCATGCCAAATTATACAATAAAAGGTAGATATACTAAAAGTTGAAGTATTGTTGTTGTATAGCAGAAGAGTAATAAAATATATTGTATTGCTTAAGTTATAAACTTTTAATAATTTTTTTTTTGTTTTTTTTATCTTTTTTCTTTTAATATCCAAATAATTAACTTGTTTATTTCATTTATAAATTTATATAAACTGTTATATGTATTTCTATAAAATAGTTAATTTATTATATATATGTAATAGTATAGTTTTATTAATTATAGATGAAATATAAAAAAATAAAAATAAAGGAGGTGTAACTTGTTATAAGAAACTTTATTAATAAAGCTCTTGTATTTATAAATTATATTTTAACCTGGATAAATAGTTTTATTTATTTACAATATGAGTTAGTTTGTTTCAAAGTACAAAAGAAATTGTAATATATTTAATGATTATCTATTTGTTTTTATTGAAAGTATATTACATGGATAAAAAACTGGTTTATAATTGGTTAACTACCTTATAATCAAATTTATGTATTTCTAAAAAAGACAAAAGTTTTTTCTGCTATTTTAAAATAATAAATTTGTATAAAAACATGCTCTAGGATCTTTCGTAACTCTATTTGTTGATCACTTGTACCAACAATACGCTAACACTTCAGAAGTAAAGTTTAAAAAAAAACAGAAGAAATACCAACAAAGACATGCAACCCGGCAGCTGTTATTTAGAAATACAGTTAACTGAGTATTTTGCTAACAGTTTTAGAGTTTGTCACTCACCAAAAAATTGGCACTTGTCGTTTAGAGATAAAGATTATAGACTACCTGCTGACAAGTTTAGAGTTTATTATTTACCACAACTGGAAAAGTACTTGGAGGATCTCTGTAGATTTTGGTCTATATGGGAAGAACCATCGTCCTTACTTTGGTTACAAGTCGAATTTTGGTGCGTTGGTTATGTGAAGAATTTTTAAAAAAGTGGGTGATTCGGCTTACCTCTTCAAAAGATCTGCAGTGTTTACTGCTCTCAAAAAGGAAAAACACCTACCGTATTGGATACAATCGTCTTGAGTGGCTTGAAAAAGTAATGTGGAAGAACGTGCGAGATTGATTGGATACCACTAGATGAAGATTCTAGAAGCTTTTATTTAAGCAGTCCAGTTCATATAACTGCTTTTTGTTTAACATACTGGGATTCTGGACCATTTTAAATAAAACAGGGTTATTGATAGTAATAATTTTTATTCTGAAAATCTGATCAAATTATTTAGAATAATTCTGCTTCAGATAACTTCAGGTCCCGAATAAAGATTGATAGTAACAGAAGGCCTACATGAAGCCCGAGGCTTTAATTTATTACATTTAGTTGTAATGTATTATTCTCATTGTATGTAATAATATTAAAAACTTAATAAAGAGACAGAGCAGGATTTTGGTTATAAAACAGTAAAAAAAAAAGGAAAACATGCTCTGAACAATTTTATTTAGGGAATGAAAGTAGGTTACTTTGTAAAAAAAAATGGATTATCTATGTACTAGAGTTAAAACTTTTAGTTTATTAATATAAAACTTTTTTATTAGGAGCATGCCATTTATCATATGGGGTCTGTTCCTTGAAAATGACCTTACGGGACATAGTAAATCATATGATCAAAACTTGATTTTCAAGGAACAGACCCCATATGATTTCTACCATAGATACATAGGTCAGGTAGTGAACACACCTATATGGGACCCTGCATAGCAAAACAGTGCATTGGGCCAACCAATCAGATTTTGAAATTTTATAATAATAATCTGTTTATATATTATATCTTTCTAAAAATGTTATTAATTTGTAAATATATTAATAAAATATGTGTAAATTTAGAATTTGGTTCATGATTATTATAATTAAACTTAATCACATGATGATTTTCAATTGTGATTTTCTCAAAATCACATAATTGTCCAATGCACTGTTTTGCTATGCGGGGTTCCATATATAATATATATAATATATATTAATTTGTGATCTATATAACAATCAAAAAAATTACTATACTAAATCAGGAATAGAGCATATAATATATTTAAAAAAATCTTTTTTCTCTGAATATACAGTCAGACCTCTCTAAATGCATATCATTGGGACCAAACTTTTGGAGGTATGCATTAAGAGAACAGTAAAGGTCTTACCCGAATCAAAAAATAGTGCCCCAGATCAAACCCGACCCGAAATTTTTTGCCCTGGATTGTGACCCGGGTCAGATAGGTTATATAAGTTTTAACCTGTCTGCCTATTATTTGTATGTGAACTTTAAGAATAACCAGAACACCGATGTATGCACTAAATTTGCTACAGTGGAAGCTTGAATTTCCACTTCCAGGTTTTTATTCTGCAGCACTTATTTAGGATAATGATTAAGAAATGTACCATATATGAGTATTGCAGGAGGAAATCTGGATGTGAATATCTTAAGAATTATGCAGTGTGCACTAGGAATGTGGTGAACACAGTTGTTTGTATAGTTAATTAATAAAATTAAAATGAAGTATATTGTGGCTAGCTAAGGTGTGAAGCGTTATATGATTTTCTTTTTTTTTAATTTATTATATTTTTTTTAATTTATTTTTTAATTTATTTTTTTTTAATATATTTTTTTATTTTAATATTTTTTATGGATTTTTAATTTATCGCCATGGTAAAATATTATCAAAAAATAGCAACTCGGGTTAAAAGGTTAAATTTAATGTCGCTTTTTTTTAAAGTTAGCTTTTAGTATAATTATGCAATTTGAATTTGTAATATTGTAATAAACAAGTACAATTAGTAATTATTATGAGCAAGCGGCAAAATTCGTTTGCCGTTAAATACCTGCTAAGCATATGAACCTCTATAACGAAAAAAGTCATCAAATTCTATCACAGAAAGTTTATCTACCCGTTTTCTACTTATTTAATATTAAAGATCAAATGTAAATTTTATTATATTTAAGTAATTGTAACTGGAAGTTATTTAAGATTTTAATGTTAACATAAAATTATCTTTTAAAATTTATTTATAAAAGACGAATTTTGAAAATATTAAAAATATATGTGCCCAGGTAATTCTGCATTATACGAATTAGTGCCCATTGTGGCTTGAGCATAACTTAAATTTACTTCTTGCACATAAGAAGTTTCGTCGTTACTACATATTAACAAATGTAAATTAGTAATCATATATTCAATATATGTGTATAAAATACAAGGCACTTATCTATTACATTTTTCATCTCAATTTTCTTACTTCTTTCACCTCGATTTTCTAACAATTTGCTTACAAAATAATCTTTATCTTTGATTGTAAATATTATCAGTTATCATTATATCAAACATATTACTAATCCACTCTCATAGAAGATCTTTAACTCTTTCTGACGATCACTTGTTCCAAACCTCTGCTAAACAAAAAATCAAAAAACTGGTAATTTTTATTATATAAACAGCTCTTGAGCATCTAAACAAAATTG
>QKWP01003085.1:17897-27967 GCA_003550325.1 Gigaspora rosea | reverse complement strand
AATGCCTTTAACTTGGAGTATTTGGAATTTGTTGAACGTGTTGTTGGTTTTTTGTTATAGTTGAGGTATGTGTAATGGTTGTTCCAGTCTATCTCTTGTTTTTTCATTAAGTTCTATTGTACCTAATTCTGTTTTGGGAATGCATTTTGAATATGACGAATAAAGTGTCTTGTTGTGTATTCAATACAATGTTCCTTTTACCTGTCTGTATAAATATCATGTCTGACTTGATCGTATCATATAGTTGTTGTTGTTATCTTATTTCCTTTGTGCTGTATCTTTAGTTCTTTATTATTTACAATTGACCATTTGATTTGTTTTCTATACACTAGTGTTTTTATGGTTAGCCAGCATGGCTAGTTATTCATTTTGAATATAGTGTGAGGTTATAGTGTGGTGTCTCCATTGTCATTTGAATGTTCTTTATTGGTGGCTTTATGTTTGTGCTGATTTTGATTTGTGCTTTTTCTGGTATCGTTAACATTATGCAGATTAGTGCTGTACCAAGCAGCTTGTTATTCGAGGGCCACTTTTTAACTGTGTGTTTTAAGGATATATTGGAATTTTCTATTTGCCATTGGGCAGTTATTTGCGGTAAGTTGTTTGTTATTGTGTTTTCTAAGATAAGATTAATGTTTAGTTGCTTTTTATTTGGTAGGTTGTCTATTTTATCTGCTATTTCCCATATTTCTTTCTGCACTTTTTCTTCTGTTATTGCTTGGTATAATTGTCTTTGAATTTTTGCTAGCTTTAGAATTCTTGTAATTGGGATTTCATTTTTGTCTTTTCCTGTTTTTTTCTGTTTATTGGCACTTATACTTTTTTGTATGTCGCTTATATTTCCTCTTATGTTTCTATTGCTGTTTATAGCTGTTCTATATAGTTTCCTGTGCTTTGAGATTTTTACTTTGCAGTTTTTATTCCTTTTGTTGTTGTCTTGATATGAACATTCTCTGCACCTTTCTAGTGTGTTAGTATCTCCTCTCTGGACAAATGCTGTATTGTTGTTGTACTATTTCTTATTGCGAAAATTCTTCCCCATCGACCTTTTTCGTCTATTTCCCATCTCTTCTTTTCAGGTATTATTTCCACAGTAGAGTACAGATTTGGTGTGATTAGTTAATTTACGTTTATTTTTACTCATTGCTCTGCAGCTTCCCATATTTTCTTCCACCAACTTGGAGGTTTTTCTCTTAGTATTTTTTGTATCATTTGGGGTAGGTGCTACTATTGAACTATGTTAGTATGATCTGAGTTTGTTAGTTGTTCAATGAATTTTACTCCTAAGTTGTCTAGCCTCTTTTTGTATTTTTGTAGCTGCTTATTTGCTATTAACAGTCTATTTATTGATATTCCTTTGCTTTCTATATGTCTTGGCCATTTCTGTATTGGTTCCTGAATTGATATTTTGTTTTGTAGACATTCTTTTAATATTTTTGTGATCGTTACTTTTTCTTCTTGATTTGTGTATACTGCTATAGCTAGGGTACCTGGCACGGCTAAAAAATTTTGGCATGCCATATGGCATGCCATCTATCTAAATTCGTGCCAAGGTGCCACCCTGGCATGCCATTGGCACACTGTTATACTTTATATACATTACGCAAAGTTTTACTTAAAATTACGAATTTTAATTAAATCATTAATTCATTTGAGCTTTTTTGAGTTTAATTACTATTTAAAAAGTCAGTATATGAGTTATTTGAGCAACGAATTGACGAGTCTGGTTACTACTTTAAGTTACGATCTATATTCAAATAAACTATAAACTTTTTTTTTATAGCATAATTTCATATCGGCCTAAAAAATATTAATTTAACCCAACACCAAGTTCAAAGTCGTTAAACAAATGCAGTATAATCAGTTTTTGATACATGGGCTTATATAGAACAACGTGTAATTCCTCTGAGTATTTATAGATAAGCGTTCCAAAATTTTTATACTTAAATGACTTAGAATTATTTAAACCATATATTTAAATGATATATTAATTGTAATTTTCAATATATTTTTATTTAAGGACGAATGATTTAACAAAAAAAATTTTTTAATATTTATTTAAATGATGGATATATAACTATATAACTTTATATAAGTTGCTTGTAAATTTAGGCGTTGAAGATGTCATCAATTGACCAATCCTCGCTAATACAAGCAGACCTTTGGTGGTGAATAGGTGAGCTTTCTTCGGTTATTTCTTGTTCTCGTTCATAAGCTTCAAGATCAAAGAATTTTTCCATTACTAAGTCGTCATTATTCATTTTGGTATCAACTGCTTCAATTTCACTTTTCAACTCTTCCATATCAAAAAGCTCTTCCTCTTCCTCAAAAAAAAGATCAACACTGAGGTCCTCAATATTTGTATTATCCATAAGCGAAGCTTTAGTCTTTTTTTCTGACGATTCAGGTAGCCTTTGGTAAAGATCGTGGTAGAGCATTTCAAGCATCCCCATTGAAGTAGAAGACATTTTATTACATAACTTTGTTTTCATCAATCCTAAACTAGAAAAAAGGTGTTCAACTGCTGCAGCATGCAGAACAATTGCGAAGATCTTTACTACAAAACGTCGGAGAAATGGAGTATTTCCTATTTATATTTGTAAAAATTAGAATAAGTTAGATAATTTTTTTTTTCTTTTTTTACTACTAACAAATATTATAAGGATATTACCAGTGAATTGCGACCAGAAAGTTCTAGGGTTGATATTTTTAAAATTCTTAAGGTTATCAAAGGGCATATCTTCATTTTTATAGCTAATAATTTCTTTGAACAGAAGAGTCGTCTCTCTTTTATCAAAACCCCAGTATTTTGCCAATTCTAAACAAGCTCTAACAATTGAATCACCAGACATTTTTCTTGATATTGCGACTTTTTTATGGCTTGGTGACAAAAAAAGAGCGACAAAATATATACTATCTGAAAATTCACAGGCCCATTTGTTAATAATTGCTAATGCATGTTTTTTAAATCCATCTATTGGAATATCTGCCATGGAAATTATATGATGAATGCTTATTAATTCTTTAAAAATATCGCCAATATAGCATCTCTCGATTCAAGATGGCCAATAGTATCAACAACAGGAACGAGCACTGTAACCAATGTGTCGTTGTTGGCAAAATGATAATGGCTGGTAATTATATTTTGAATTTCTGATCGAATTGTAGAGTAATTACTGGTTCCACTAAGGTTAACACAATGAAGAAATCCTTTCTCAAAGTCTCTTATACCTAAACAGACCTTCGCCAAAGAATGCCAACGGGTTTTGCAAAATGTTGTAAGCGAATGACTCAATCCTTCCTTTTTTTTCCAGTCTTGTAACGTTCGGAGCAAATATGGGAAGATGTAAAAAAGTTTATAAGCTTTTGATTATTTTTAATTGTTGTAGTTAAAGACTGAAAAGAAGAGATATCTTTTGTAATTAGGTTAAATGCGTGAAGACAACAACGGACGGGAATAATATTTGGATAGTCTTAAAGAAGACTGGATCTCATCTTGACTATAACTGAAGGGTTATCGGTCACACACGTGATAACTGAATTAGTGGAGATTGAATTTAATCGTAAGACATTTTCAACTTTCTCTTTGAGAAACATAGCGGTATGTCGATTTGCTGATAGATCAGTAATGTCTAAAATTTATTCTTGGTCTTCCTTCAAAGCCATAAAACCATAAATGGAATTTCGAGATATGTCTTGCCAACCATCTAAAGTGATAGTAATATCAGTTAAAGAAGTTATTAGTTCAAGTTTTTTGGCCAAGTAAGTTGAGAAAAAACTATTAAGAACTTTAGTTCTTAGTGTTTCATCAGAGGGCGGATCATAGTTAGGAGCTAATTCATCGAGAAAATCAAGAAAAAAGGGGTTTTTAACGATCCTAAAAGAAAGATTGCCATAAATTATAGTATTGAGTAACTTTCTATTTAATTTTTCTTGTTTATCCTGTGACATTGGTTTTATACACCAATTCAATAGGCTTTCTTGACGTCTTATTGCAGAAGAGGACGAGTTATCGGAAGCATCAGTTACACTTTAATGCTTCTGTTAGTTAAGTTAAATATTATATATATTCTATTACAATTTTTTACAATTACTTACGTTTCTTCGTCAGATGTAGAAATAACTTTAACTTTTTTGCGAGTACTAGGAACAGAACTAGTTGCTTTCCTAATATAATTAGCCTTCTCAGTGGCAGGCCATTTACCACAATTAAAAACATGATTATGGTGCTTTTCCGGTCTGCCAGGTAATTCATACTTACAATAGATGCACTTAGCAATATACCTATTGCCAGTGGTTTTTTCTAAAGAGTGCCAAAACCCAGTCCAGTGAATGTCATGAAATTTCATATTAGGACTAGTAAAACCAGATTGGGGTTGGGATTAAATGATTTGTTTGTTATTTTAATGGAATTGGAACTTAAAAGGATATTAACAATGAAAAAAAAAAAGATTTTAAAGAATTTTATTAAGATGAGTTTCGATTAAGCTTTTTTTTATGCTATTTCTGACTCGATCCTCGTTTTATTAACTTAAAAATTCTTCTTTTTTATAATTTTTGAAAAATACAAATCTTGCCTGATAATCTTAATTGCTTATTAATTTTTATTTTCAAAAGAATTGGACTATGCATCAAAAAGTATTTCATTGTATTTCATTTTATTTTTTTTTGTATACCTGATTCTTTTAATTTTACCATTCTCTATTTCTTTTCCTCATGAATTAGAAGCTATTTCGAAGTTCAACATATTTTCACGCGCAATTTAACACTGCTTCATCAAAGGCACTCTTCTATTTTAGCTTTATTATACTCCTTTTTCTTTGCTTTTATTCACGACTATGATTCAATTTATCTTTTTTTGGGTTAATATGTCCAGATAATTTGACGATGACATTATTTGGGCTGTGTAAATCATATGAATTCAAAGCATTTAAGGAGTTCATTTATTATCAATTTCAAAAATTTTTTATAAACATAATCAACAGATTTAATTTATGATGTACTTCTCAAAAGTGTTATTATGAATTAGGTAATTGCACGCACGTTGACTCTAGAACTGGGAACGTGGGGAACGTGCATAATATTAGCATTAGTAGGATTTCTATCGTATGTTATATGAATGCATTATATAATTTTGGAATCTAATACTATGCAAATACGTACAGACTATAGAAAAAGGCGTACGTAGGTACGTACATAAGCATGAATGCGATACTAAAAATGTTAATATTACGCTACGTCATACATAAATATTCTGGTTGCAACTTGTTTTGTTAAATATCAATATTGCTACAAATTTTGCATATATTAAATTATTAGGTGGCATGCCAAATACGTTTTTGGCATGCCTTTGGCATGCCACCCTGGCATGCCCGTGACTACTGTGCCAGGTACCCTAGCTATAGCCTTTAATACTGATTCATTTGATTGGGCCGCATTCTGAATTTGCTGTATTCGTATTCTAAACGATAATTCTATAAATCTTGAGTGGTTTAATTGGTATAGTAGTAATGCGTATGTTGTTGAATCTGAATGTCTTGTATTCGTTTTAGCGCATAAATCCTGTAGTGGTATATGGTAGAATTGGGAACCGAGGAGGTCAGATCTGCCTTATGCTTTATTATATTTGTATACTAGTTTGTTAATTTAATACAGTCTGATATATTTATGTATGTGCTTTGCATCCTGTACGCTATCCGGGGTAATATCACTGTGTTGACAATATATATAGCTTGGTTATCAGTGATGCGTGTTCACCATAATTTCTTCGTTGCAGTTTCTACTTCGTTTTTGATTAGTTTGTGTATTTCTTCCTGTGTTATTTGAGCCGTATACCAGCAATCTAAGTACTTCATGCACTCTTTACCTCAATCGCTGGTATCTTTTCTCTATTGAACATAATATACTTGTTCTTATCTTTTGATTTTGTTAATAGTATGGATTTGCTTGGGTTAACTTTTATTTTTGTAAACTGATAAAATAGGTTTGCCATATCTATGATTGAACTAAGCTGCTCTTTTGAATGTGTCGCCCACAGCATATCGTCCATATATGCAATTGCTACAAAGCTTGTTTGTGTTTTAGTTATCTTTTGGTCAGCATTGATTGTATGTGTTTCTAATATATAACCTTTGAAAAATTTTGTAATTCTCGTTAGTAGAGGATCGTAGTATATCCACCAGAGTATGGGAGCTATGGTCTTTCCCTGGTTCACACTATCTTGAATATCGTATAGTGTGGTATTCCCCATGTTTGTTATTACATTGTTTTGTCTATCCTTAAATATACTTGTTATTAGGTTCACTATGCTTAACTGTATTTTCAGACGTAGTAGTGCTATCCGCAGTAGTGGTAGATGCATGGAGTCGTACGCCTTAAACATGTCTTGTGATAAGGGCGCTGACATTTATTAGGTAATATTTTAGGGGGTGGGGGTCAAGAAAAATCTTACCTTAGTTAAATTTGATTGGCCAAAATTTTATTTATAGATCTTACCTGGGGGTGGGGGGTAAGCCCCTATAGTAAATGGATATTAGGTAATAAATGTCAGCGCCCTAACAGCTATAGAGGCTTATTGTTTAGTTGAGCATCCTCTATCTTATAACTTACTGTGCATATTGTAGTCTAGTTGAAGTATTCGGTAAAGCTACGTGATTATTAGAGTTTAGTATAGGGTATTTGTCGCAAATTTTGTTTAGTCTGTTTGTTAAGATTTTTGTTAGGATTTTCCGTAGATACTCAACCAGAGTTATTAGTCTAATATGTTCCAACTGTCCACTAAATCTAGGTTTCTTTAATATTGGATATACTACTGCATATCTCCATACGTTGAGTATTTCGTTTAGTTCTATACAGGCGTTTAATATGTTAGTTAGTACTCGCACTAATATGTTACTCAGATGTTTTATTATTTTATTCGATATCTTTTTGAGGCCCAGTTGCTTTGTTATTTAGTGCTATTCTTATGGTATCTTTTACCTCCAGTTCTGTTATATAGGTTCGTTTATTCTCTTGAACCAGTCATGTTGTATTTCCTTTTTGGGTTCGTATTCCTGTCTCCAACTTTCCATAGTACTATGTCAGGCCATATCTCCTTTGTTCATTCCTTGAAGTGCTACCTTACTCTCTCCTTTATTATTTTAGGATCAGTAACCAGTTCGCTATCAGTTTTGATGTTATTTAGAACTACTTTATCTGTGTGTCTATCAAGTATACTATCGATCATTCTTGTTGTATTAGTAGTGAAGTTTTGATTGCGGTTGTCTATACATTTTTCTATTTTTTCTCTATGTTTTATATTATTTTCTATTTTTCTTGCTTTATAAATTGCTTTTTGCTTTTGCTTTAGTATTGCGAGTTCTTTAGACAGAATGTGTTCATTATTATCATCCATTATTGGAATGTTTGTCTCCGCTAATTTATTTATTCGCTTTATTTGTTTATTTATTTTAGGTATGTTATTTAAGCTTCTTTGCATTTTACGTATTAGAGTATTAATTGTTTTTAGTGTAGTATGTAATTTTGTTGCTTTTGCTAAGAACACATAAAATTGCCTTGGGCTTATTTTTGTCCTTGGGATATTGTCATTGGCTGCTGTTATTATTGCGTTACTCATCTTGTTCCATACTTTATTTAGGGTTTCACAGTCATAGATTTGTGCTTCCTGAATGTTAGCTATTAGACTTCCACTCTTTCTGAAAAGTCTTTCCAACTTTTATCTGTTATCTCGCTATATTTGAAGACCCATCGTTTTCTCATTTTATTTCTTAGTGGTTTAAAGATTGAATTATAATACCAGTTGATCGTTAAGATCTGATGATTGCTATCGGTTATGTATTCTGGTGATACCATTTCTGGCGGTCACATGCAGGTATTAGCTGGGTCAGGATCCAGATGTCATTTATTTGGCTTTTTCTCTCTTGTCTTGCCCATATTGGTGTTTCAATATTATGATAGTCAATTGTACTAATTAGGTTGTGTTTTTCTATTTTTCTGAATATCAATGCCATATTTCTCTGTTTTATTCTGTAATCTAAGTTAAAGTTTCTCATAACTATCGACTTTGTCTGTCTATTTTCTGCATCTACTAACCAATTGGCTACCTGCTTTTGTATTTGTGTATTCAAGGTCTTATTATTGCTAGGTAGGTACACTGATATTATTCTAATCCTGTTGTTATATTGGATCCAAAAATCTATCATTATTGCTGTTCCTGATACAGTTTTTATGTTGTTGATATATGGTTGTTTGTTACAGCTATAGCAGTACCCATGCAAGCTTTATATTTTTTTGTGTTTTTTTCGTTGCAGTTTGCAGTTTATATTTCATAATATGGGTTGCTAAATGCTGCCCTGGATTATAACGATTCTGCTAGTTTCGTCTCTGTCATGCTTATAATACTTAGTTCTTTTTGTTTACAATATTCTATCCATAATCTGAATTTTAGTTTCTTATTTATTCCTTGTACATTATATGTACATAATTTCAAATTTGTTATAGAACTAGAGTCTGTATGAAGGCCTTCATCTTCTGATTCCTCACTGTTTTGATCTGAGTTGTTGCTTGTTCATTCTAGGGTTGTATTAGACTGGTCTAGTCCGGTCCCTAAAAGAACCGTTAACATAGTATTTACGGTCCTGGTCCTGTCCGGTTCTTCAGTCCCATAAGGTTTTTAAATGATTACGTCAATCTTAATGCATAAGATTTTATTGGCCCAAAATAACATAATTATTTACTGTCAGATATAAACAAACATCATATGATCTACGTTACATCTGATCAAGAAATTTGATTGGGTGATACAAACATCACATTATGTTTACAAGGACCGGTCCAAGGACCGGTCCTTTAACGGTCCCACTGTGCTTATCGGTCCTGGTTTGGGACCGGACCGATGCAACTCTAGTTCATCCGGTGCAGTTAAGTAAATCCTATTAGTTCTATAATGCGTCTGTTGATTGGACTTTGAGTTGTTTATATATTGAGGTAGTTCTTGTTGTGTAGGTTGAGTATCCTTGGTTCTTTTGTTGACGCCCATTGCGTGAGTGAGTAGTTACAGAGAATGTCCCAGTCTGGGTCTGGAAGATTTGGTAGTTTCAGGATGTTATTTGGAAGGCCTCTGAAGGTAAAGTGTGTTTGTAACTGGTTGATAGTATCACTAATCTTTTTGTAATCAGTGATTGGAATTTGTATATCCTGTCGGTTGTCATTGTTTACTGTATTGGTTTCATTTATGTTTTCTAGGACCATTTTTATATCTGATATTTCTTCTGGAAGTGCTGGCTTGCCATCTTGTTCTTTCTCATTAGTAGTAATTTCAATTCACTCAGCTGGGATTCAGTAAAAGAAATAGTATTGGCATAGTTCTCTGGCTATCTCAACGAGTAGCTTCTTACTTCTAATGGGTATTGTTAAGTTTAGTTCGTTTAATTGAGAATGCATCTTTAGGTAGTTCAGGTTTGTTTGTAGGGTTAACTATCATGTATTCTAATAGTAGAGTAATGATGAATTTGTATTTTTTTTGGATTTTGGCTATGAATTGTTTTGCTTTTGTAACATCAGTTATTGGGAAGGTACATTGATTTGTGGTTTTGATATTCTTTGGATTTAAAGGAATTCTGCTCTTTTGTTTGAAGTAATCTTTCGGCATTCTTTTGAAACTGTAGTGCTCTCTCAGTGCGTTTACATGTCTTCTAAAATCTGCACTATCCTTGGGGTCATACAAAACATGTGACATGTTGCTGAATTCAGTTCCTGGGTAGTGCTAGCAGTCTATCTTTTTTTGGGGAAGGGTGAAGTAATTCATAGGTATTCTATCTAAGGCATAGTACTTCTGCAATTCCTTTCTGTATTCGGGTAATCAGCTCATTACTGTCCAATCGTTAATTGGGAATAGGTCTCTGACTACTGGGTATAAGTCTTGTACATTTTCAGGTGGTTGCTGGTCTGACAAGACAAAGTATTTTTTATTAAGACAATCGAATTTATAAACTTTCCTCAAAGCTAACACGATTGCTGTTGTATGTTCTCGATCTGCCATAGGTAATTGATGTGGTAGCACAGCTTTATTT
>QKWP01003084.1:21147-36068 GCA_003550325.1 Gigaspora rosea | reverse complement strand
TTGCTTAAGTGGTTGCAGAAATATCTTTATTCGAAAGTTTAAAAAAATTTTAATTTTAATGAAATTAAATGGATGGACGAGGGTTACACAAAATGTTCAGTCCGATCTTCCGAGGTGTTTGACCGAGCCTCGTATCACGTGATCGAACCTGGCTTTAGACGGCCTCCAATTCCACAAATCCGCACATATGGATTACGTATTTTTTACTACTGTATGATTATCCAAAAATTTTTTATTGGTTAATCTATTTTTAGATATCACGAATATGATCTTCAAATTCATGTGACATATTCGAATTTCCAAAATCCGCCCATATGGATCGTCACGTTACACTTGATCTTGTCCCTGATTGGTCAGGTCAACGATGAATGCTAAAATTTGTAGCATTTTTTTTAATAAATTTATATTTATTCAAAAATTTAATAAAAAAACTTTTTACAAGTTCGGTAACAAAAATTCAATGTGACTAAGATGACAGTGCCTATACAGAGGCCAATTTTCTTATGCCTTATAATAATTCTTTATATCTTAATATGCAATAACTATAGTAACCATATAGTTGCTATTAAATTTGATCGTAACTATATCTGATATAGTCACTATGCAGGTACTGTGTATTGAGATTTAAGTTTCTGTATAGTTGGTAGGGTCCGTAATGGGCCGGCCCGGCCCGCTCCGCACCCTAATAGTTGGTAAAATTGAAATAAAATTTTTATATAATTTTTGTGACTATAACGAGGTCTAATTGTATATTAAAATAGAAACTTCTATTTTCACCAAAATAAGTCTCCCGTATATATATAATACTATATATTACCAACTAAAAATTCTATAGACTGGTTAGTTGGTAGTTAGCCTCTATAGTCACTGTTGGGATACAAAAAGCCGTGATTATAAAGAAGCGTGACTAATATAGAAGTATTTTTTCTATATGAGGAGGTGACTATAGAGAGTTTTGACTTTATAAATTTGTCACACCAATCACATTTAAGATTTTTTTGTACATTGTTTTCTTTATTAATAGCATTTTTTTATCTTTTAGTTCGTTGGTAAATTGCTGACAGAAAAGAATGCTTTTAGGCGTGACTATATGATCGCGAAATAACGCGCCTCTACACGTTATTTTCTCTACTTGCGCGTTAAATTGTTGACACGTTGATCACCAATAAAATTTGATGATCGTGATAATCAAACCAATTTAAATTTGGTGTGTTTACCGAATTTCGGTTTCTTACTACAGTATTCACTTTCTTGCTCTTACTTTGTACTTTATATTTTTAATTTTATTTTAAATATTTCTGCTCGCGATAGCTACATCACTTGTAGAGGCTTTTACCTTTTCTGATTTATCATAATACAGTAATAAATATATTATCATAAATCATTGTTTTGTGATGGTATAGATGCTATCAGCGTTATTGGTAGAGATATCTATTTTAATTTTATTTTAAATATTTCTGCTCACGATAACTATATCACTTGTAGAGGTTTTATCTTTCCGATTTATTATTATAATAAACATGTTGTGTCCCAGATAAGAATTTGTCCCAATTTGGAATCTGGCCTAATCCTACTCTAACTCTAGCCTAACCCTAACCCTAAAGTCACCTAAAGTCCTAATTCTGCTACGAAATTCTCATCTGGGGCAGCCCGATTCCGAATCGGGCATCGGGACACAACAAACATATTATTATAAATCATATCATGGAAATTTAATGTCCTCCCTTTTGTGATGGTATAGTTGGTAGAGATATCTATATTTTTAATTTTATTCTTTTAAATATTTCTGCTCGCGATAGCTATATCACTTGTAGAGGCTTTATCCTTCCGATTATTATAATAGGGAAATTTTATTTTCATCCGGGTAAAAGTCACCCGATATATAATTTTTTATTATACTATATAATATAAATTCACATAACATCATTAAAATTCATCTACCCTAACCATTAACTAACCAAATTTATAGAATCTTTAGTTTGCTATAGTAGTTTGTATTATATAGTATAATAAAAATTATATATCGGGTGAATTTCCCTATTATAATAAATCATATTATTATAAATCATAACACGGAAATTTAATGACCTCCCTTTTGCGATGGTATAGATACTATCAGCGTTATTAGTAGAGATATCTATATTTTTTTAATTTTATTCTTTTACAGCTGATTTGTAAATTAGTGGACACTTGAAAAATTTTCTCGTTTTTGAAACCTTTCGGTTTCGTTTTATGAATCATCTAACTCTTCGGAAATCGAATCACCACTATCGGACCGAAGTTCCGAAGACTGTGACATGGTTTCCTAAGAGTTAGATGATTCATAAGATGAAATCGAAAGGTTTCAAAAACAAAGAAAATTTTTCAAGTGTCCCACTAATTTTCAAATTAGCTGTAAATATTTCTGCTCATGGTAGCTATATCACGTTTTATCTTTCCGATTTATCATAATAAAACATATTATCATAAATCATATCATGGAAATTTAATGTCCTCCCTTTTACGATGGTATAGATATTATCAGCGTTATTGGTAGAGATATCTATATTTTTAATTTTATTCTTTAAATATTTCTGCTCGCGATAGCTATATCATTTGTAGAGGCATTACCTTTCCGATTATTATAATAACATATAATCATAAATCATAACATGGAAATTTAATGTCCTCCTTTTTGCGATGATATAGATATTATCATCGTTATTGGTAGAGATATCTATATTTTTAATTTATTTTTAAATATTTCTGCTCACGATAACTATATCACTTGTATAGGCTTTATCTTTCTGATTTATCATAATAAATCATATTATCACCATAAATCATATTATGGATATACATGTTGGCAAAATCCCAAATTACTATAGTTTGGGATTTGTCCGCGCCCAAATCCCAAATACATCCCAAATTAATTTCACAAAAACTTTATTAATAATCTTTGTTTAAACAAATAGTAGATATTCTTATTGTTATAGATAACATATTTGCAAAATTTTAGGTCTACTTTTTTGATTTAATTTTTTACAAATAGCAATTGTTTTTTTTGAATTTGGGATTTGTCCGTGTTTTGCCAGCAAGTATAATTATGGATATTTTAATGGCCTCCCCTTTGTGATGGTATAGATACTATCAGCGTTATTAGTAGAGATATTACTTTTTTTTGAATTTTATTCTTTGCTCGCGATAGTTATAAATAACTCTTGCAAAAACGGGAAATATATGTATTAATAAAAAAGTACCAAAACAAATGTTGGCCTGTTAAAAGTTATTTAAAGGACGTAATTTGGGTATTGGTCGGTTACGACGCTTATGTGGGTACATAAGAATACTAATCCATGATAAATATAAATCCTTTACTCCAAATACTGTCCGAATCACCATAGTCACGCCTCTAGCGAGTTGTCTTACTCCATTTCATTTGAACTAGTTCATTCTTGTAGAAGCGCATTAATTTCTCTTTGTAGCACACTCTATATTTTCTCAGTTTCCGATGTATTGTTTATTTTTGGGATCATGTTTATTAATAAACTACCAGAATACGTAATTCGATCAAGAGACTATCAATGGATTTATTATAAAAGTGATTCATAATTCAGTCGGTTCTTTTACTTTCACTTTTATTCCAACGGGTTACGATAATACTCTATCATGGGGACAATGATATAACAATTTTATATGTGGAGCAATTTATGTTGATGAAAAATACGAAGTTAGATAAGACGTCTTTATTGAGAGTAAGTTTGGTCGTTTATATACTTTTAATTGCATAAGTTATGAAATAAATTTATGAAATTTAACAAATTTCTTCTATTTACATTTTCACACTATTTTATGTATCGTTCGCTTCAATTTTGTCAATTTACTCCGGATTTAATAATTTTAATAAATTTTAAAATTTTAAAATTCGAACGGTTGTGCTATGCATAACATTCCCTGTTGGAGAAAATTCAACGTTCACACAACGTATGTGTACGTTGTTGCAACCGTGGGAGACTCACTATGGTATCAGTCAAGCATAATTCTGGGATTGGTAAAAAGAAAGGAGAGTCAATTAGTCGGTAAGTTCCCTCAATTAAGCATACTAAATGGTTTTTTATATTCCAGAGCGTTGTAGAATTGTGAATGCGCCTTGAACTTTAAGGCTCTTTTAAACCAAAGAGATCCTTTAGGATCTCCGAACTAAGTGTATATTTTTCTTTAGTGTGTAAAAGTACAGTACATTTGCCGCCCAAACTACTCATCCCAAATTTCAATTTTATTATAGGATTTGCGATTTGGAACAACTTATTATGTTTTGAGATTTAGAATTGGGATTCATAGGTTTAATTTGGGCGGCAAGCATATGTAGAAGTTTATTTTATTAAAATCTACCGGTAGTATGTATAAAGAAACTAGAAAAAATATGCAGTACCCAAAAAAAAAAATATTCAAAAAAATTTCAGTTTCCTTCAGCCACCAAAATTAAATTTTTAATGTGACATTTTTTAAAATAACAATCGTTTTAGTATTTAAGGTATTGTCATCAATCCAGTATGTCAGTAAAGTTAATAGTATACGATAGCTGTTATGTATATAACTTCTTTATCGTACGTATTATATTATTTCTAAAAAAAAAATGTTCCTTACCCGGATATTATGCCGAATCATAATCCTGGACACTCAGGATTCGGCATTGTTATAGACTTTGATGCTCAAAGCCGGTTTAAACACCGATTTCCTTGTATTTGCTTTTCTTGTACACGAATTTTGATTTTATGCCGGGCTGTAGATGAATGCGCCACAGTTAAAATGAAACGTCATAGATTAGATACAACAGATAAATTTTTTTTTTTTTGATAACGATATCTTGTTCTAATTAGACATACAAAATGCCTTCCGAAAAGCCTTTTCACCATAGAGCTACTCTTAAGCAAACAAATAAACCTTTTAAATCGAAGCATGCCACGAAGGGCTCTCTTAAAGATCAGGCAAAGGGTTAGTTAGATATTATAAGCTAAATAAAAGTAGTTTAAAATTAGAGAATTCACTGATAATAAATGCAGGTAAAGTTAAGCGCAAACCTGTAAAGCAATCGACTCCACGTCCTAATTTTGTTTCAAAGGCTGATCGTCGCAATGCTGCCAAGTTGGAACAGAGAAAAAAAAGAGAGGAATTTATAAAAGCTAACCGATTTTTTGAAGGCCGGAATAGTACTCCAAAAATTGTGGTATGAATTTTGTTTGAATTTCGATCAAATACATTATAATTGATTGAATTATAGATTATATAATAAAGTTTCATATTTATGTTATCATTTAGGCTGTTGTTCCTTTAAGTTCCGATGTAAATTCTCTTAATGTTGTAAAAAATATATATGCAAGCGTCGAACAATCGGCTTCATCGATTAGCGGAAATATTGCTTGCTTAAAGTATGAAATGTTTCTTTTTTTTTGTTTTTTTTTAAGATTTACGCAATCATTGATTAATACTATACTTAAATTGATAGTGCTGAACGTTTCAAGCAAAAAGTACAATTCATCCTTTTAGAGCGTAATTTCATTGATATTCTTGATGCATGCAAAATGGCGGATTTTATGTTATTGATACTTTCTGCAAAAGTCGAAGTTGATCAATTTGGTGAATTATGCCTTAAAGCTATTCAGTCCCAAGGTTTTCCTTCAGTAATATCATCGGTCTTGGTATGTTAAGTTTACATATATTTAACAGAATTTTCTAGATTTATTTATATAAAACTTTTCAACTTATTTTATAAAAAAGTATTTAGAAGATATTCCACAGAAAAAGCGCAATGATGTCAAAAAATCGCTTTTAAGTTTCATTACTCATTTCTTCCCTGATGAAGAGAAAATTCTTGCTGCAGATCAGCCACAGGTATTAGGTTATTGAAGATGATAAAATACAATGCGATTAAATTTATGAATTTATGCATTTAATATTATAAATTTTCGATATATATCAACAGGAAACTCTTAATATACTTAGAACAATATGTACTCAACTTCCTAAACAAATTTCATGGAGGGAGACACGCCCATATATGCTTGTGGAGGAGATATCTTTTGATAATAACAATGATGATGATGTAACTTATTTTTCTCCTTTTTTTATTTCCAAGTTATGTATACATTCATATTTAGTTCCTCATCTTAATAATAGAATAAAGGAACTCTCAGGGTTACGGGATACGCTAGAGGAACTGCTTTTTCCGCAAATCGCTTAATACATTTACAGAACTTTGGCGATTTTCAATTAAACCAGGTTTGCAGTTTGAATTTTTAACCTTTTTAAAAGAAAAATACATTATAATATGTATAAATGATTGAGTTGATAATTTTTTATGATTTAGATTACGTCTTGCCCAAAACAATTCAAGGATGGTAGAGATATGGTAAATAAATTCAAATAAAATAACTATTCAATAATTCATAATTCATTTCTATATAATATAGAACTTTATTTAATTAATATTTGTTAATAGTTAGAAGATATTAAAGTATTGGATACTGCAAATCCGGAAGAACAGGTAAGTCATTAAACTTGAAAGGAATTTGTAAGCTATATAGTGTGTATGTATATTATTTTTAACACATCATGCGTGTTAGGAATCTCTAATTGCGGAAAATGAACCAAATTTTATGGAAAATGAGCAAACGTGGCCAACTGAAGAGGAAATTATCTGTAATGAAGGTATGCAAGCAGAAAGACATGATATTGTATCCAGTGAACCCTCCGTCAGCGCACTCGTCAAAGTGCCAACTATAACACGCGACATTGAGTGTATTTAATACAATATATTATTGCGGAAGTTAAGTTGATATGCACTTATAGAAAGAAAAGTACAAATAGGGAGAGTGCATTTACGGAAGGTTGATTGTATATTTACTGCTCCATACAATATTTGATCTTATTAACAAAACAAAGTTTCTACAATAAAAACTTCATAATCTTGATAATATGTTTTATAAATACATAAGGTCATACTGAGCTGATGAAATCTGATGATATACCAAATGCACTTCCTGGCACAACTCCAAGGAAGATTATAAAACGAGTTCCCAAAGGAACATCTTCATATCAAGCTGCATGGATTGTTGATTCGGACGACGACGATAGCGATGGCTATAGTGATGATGATGGTGACGTTAATATGCATTATGAAGATGGTGATTCACATTTGTCTAATTATGAAGCTGATTATGATGAAGAGGAATATGAAGACATTGAAGTTGAGAATAAACAACCCGATTTAAATGATCACTTGGATCCTGAAGAAGAAGATAGGCAGTATATATAAATATTAATGAATTTAGTTATCAATCGTTTTTATGCTATAAATTAGTGAAAATATTAACGTGATTTTCTCTTAAAAAAAGATTAAAGGAATATTTGGCCAGTCGAGAAAAAGAACACCGAGACGACCTTGAATTTCCGGATGAAGTGGATACGCCACTTAATATTGCCGCCCGAATCCGGTTTCAAAAATATCGAGGTTTACAAAGTTTTCGTACTTCACCATGGGATCCAAATGAAAACTTACCAATTGATTATGGTCGTATCTTTCAATTTGAAAATTATAAAAGAACAAAAAGTAGAGTTGTTAATCAGGCTAAGGCTTATGTAAGCGGTGTAAAGGTTGGTACAACATTAACTAACTAGTATAATAAAATTTTCATATTTCTGACGTAGCGTGATATTCAGGTTGGAGCGTATATTACTCTACATATAGCTAATGTTCCTAAAGAAGTAGCAGGTAAGAAGCAAAATTTGAAATTTTAAGCAATAATTATTTTCTTATAATTATAATAATTATTTCCATCATAGAATCCTATAGTCCATATCGACCGTTTATAGTTTTTGGCCTTTTTGAATATGAACATAAAACTTCTGTTTTGAATTTTTTTATCACAAGAAATGGCGAATATGAAGAGCCAATTAAATCAAAGGTATTAAATCAAAAGATATTACCATTTTTATAATGTTCAGTTTCAATAAATTAATTTAAGCATTTCTTTCAAAGGATCCGCTTATCATGCATTGCGGATTTCGTCGGTATTTGGTGAAGCCGTTGTACTCTCAAAATACACTAGGAGGAAAAGGTACTAATAATGTTCATAAATATGAGAAATTCATTAATCCGGGAAGGTCTTATATCGCTACCATTTATGGTCCAATCAATTTTGGAAACTTACCTGTTACTTTTTATAAGGATACTGGTGATAATGGTCAGTCTTATTAATTAAAAATAAGAAATTTTGTCATATATATTATTTAATAACGTTAATTATTTATTTATATCAATTATATAATAGCGCCAATATTAGTGGCTAGTGGCTTTTTCTTAAATGCTGATCCGAAGCGAATAATTGCAAAGCGTATTATTCTGACCGGATACCCGTTTAAAATAAATAAAAAATCTGCAGTTGTGAGATATATGTTTTTTAATCCTGGTATGTTAATTTTTTTTATTATTTTTTTTTGCATGTCTATCTTCTATCTTAATTATAATTATATGTAATATAACATTGTTGCTATATTTGAATAGCCGACGTATTATGGTTTAAACCTGTTCAATTAACCACAAAGTACGGTCGCACTGGCCATATTAAAGAATCATTAGGTACACATGGATATATGAAATGTATATTTGATTCACCCATAAAACAACAGGATACAGTGATGATGAATCTTTATAAACGAGTATTTCCTAAATGGAATAATACAGTTATGTGGTGTGATGGAACAAAAATTATGGCGTCAAGTCAACAAAGAGATAAAGACATAGGAATTGACATCGATGACGTTGAAATGGAAACTAATGATGCTTCTTGATAATACAAAAAAATATATTATTTAATATTTGTATACATTTTTGTAATTAAAAATTTTCTATTTACAATATATACATAGATTTCAAATGTGGTCGATATATTGCTGTATATTAAATTAAATTTTCATTCAAATTGAATTTCAGGCATGCATCAAGACACCGCATGTCACTGACGTGTTCGTGTCGCGCAGCTAATTATAATGTAACAGTATTATAGTATCACATGATTACAATAATGGTAAAATTAATTTCACCATAGATAAAAAATGTCGTAATTCAGTAATTCTACCACCAACTATACTGTAGTAATTATATACAATAGTTAACTGTTTGTTGTATCTTCGACTATATAGTTTTTTAGACAGATCACCGGCATAAGAATAATTTAGGATACATTGTATGATCACTTTAAGTATACGGATACGGTATCGGTATACATTGTCGATATGACGCCAGTAAGCTTTTTACAAATGACCATTAGTAAAAAATTATCCGATTTTTATAAAAATTTAGAGATAAGTAGAGTTCATTATGGCGAACAAAATTGTCTTAATAATGAAGATCGATTTACTTAATAAAAAAAGCCACTACTGTATTATCATACTACGATTAGAACTTAAAATTAAAAATTTTTATTTTTTGTTGTTTTAGCAATCGACGCGTTTATTGGCTAATTGCGCGGCGTGACAGACGTCATCACGTGACGTGACAGATTTAGAAATAAAGTGTCCTCAGTTACTCTCAGTTACGCTTCGATCTACTCCGAAATCATTATGACAGATAAAAATATAAATAACTTGCAATTTGAATTATTACAAATAATTCAAATTATTCAAATTAAAAATAAAAATAAATATTCCACAAACCTTTATATTTTTCTAAAATATGATAGGAAAAAAAAATGGTTTCCATGTTCTGTGCAGTCTCTTTTATCAAAGATATCTCAACCCCTAGTAAATGCACTGCTGGAACCGCAATTTACAGAGCGAGTAATGATAAATTTATTGAATATAAATTCAAGGCTTTCCGATCAGAACATGCACCTTTAGTAGAAGAAATATGAAAAAAAACAATAGCTCTAATCGTTGGATGATTTGCCTTCAAAAATAACTAATGAAATGTAATCCAAATATTATATTGATAATCATATCAGATATATATTACAATCTGTCTATATTTACCTAATCATATGTCCCACTCTAAAATAAATTTCTTCCTCTCAATTAGGTAACATTTAACCAATATGTGTCTTTAAATATCTCTTAATTGAAAGAAGACAAGAGACTAGAACTTGGACTGCTTTATACTTTATGAAGTATTTACTATCAAAGAATAATTACAGAAGATTTGCTTTATAAATTAAAATATACTCCCAATTGTTTCAAAGAAATGAATCAAGAAGAATTTGATTCTGCTCCCTTGATGACAAACCTACGATTTATGATCTTCCAATTGCACCTGCATTCAGATTTTTCACAGCTCCAATTCAAGATCCTGCTGTAACAGAAAGTGGTCAAGGTATATTTCGGTTAAAAAGAGAAGTCTACAATAATCAATCCACTATGTCTATTTTTTGCAAATACCCACTTCACAACAGATATACAAACATTGCAAATGCAACAGGACCTCAGACATATAGTACAGAGGTCATACGTTACGTATTTCAGCAAAAACCCCCAAAATTTGAAAAGCAAAAAATCAGTTTTTGGCAATTATCTTGGCATCCAGTGGTCCAATTTGAATGANGGACATGTAGTACAAAGGTCATACATTATGCATTTTAGCAAAAACCCCCGAAATTTGAAAAGCAAAAAATCAGTTTTTGGCAATTATCTTGGCATCCAGTGGTCCAATTTGAATGAACATTTTTTAAAATGAAGCTCTCAGTGAGGCGCATCTAACAAAAAAAAGTTCATTCAATTCTGATCACTGGATCAAAAGTTATTTAAATAAATAGATTTTGTCATTTTTAGCAAATTAGATCAAAATTGGCCAAAATTCAGTTATGACCTATATGAGAGATGTCTGGGGTCCTAATGCAACTATCTGTTGACCAATCTTTTCTATTGGTGGTGAACTTGTCCCTCTTGCAACCATCCTTATCACATCTCCCACTAAAAACTATTCCCAATACAATTATCGTCGCCTCCCTTCATCAATAAATTTTTCTCTCAAATCCCATAACTAACTTCCCTTCATAATAATATTAAACATACACCTGAAATCTACACCTATACCTTTATTAACACTATGTTTCTTATTAAAACACATCAATATATAATAAATATATAATCCGATCAAACAAACCAATAAATAAAATTCATAGTTCCCAATACAAACATTAATTCTATTTCCAAGTTACATATTCACGAAATTCCCAAACTACCTCTCTATATATTACTGTACTACAGTTATATTCATTCCAAAATTTATCATAATACATCCTTGTACCACACATCAAATTACCTTTTACGCTGCTCCTCATCTGATTTTACAACAATCAAAATTTATTATAATTATCCTGATAATGAATTGGATATATATATAGTATATATCTAATATAGCATAAAAACTATATAAAAAACCTAATAATTTTTACTATCATAATTTTCAATTCATTTTATTCTTGTTAGCATTGTATATATATATATATTACACCCTCTCAAAAAATATCTACTAATTTTAATCTTACCCGCTTATTGTATATGTTCCCTAATTCAATATTCATACTTCCTTAACATTTAATATTTCATCTGCATCTAAAACCATTGCCTAAAATTCCCTGCTCAGACTCGCAAAAACACTTGTTTAATATTAATCGGCATAAATATTATACAAAAAATCATGCTAATTATTTCTTATATGAGACTACATATAATGTTTCATGATTATTTAGCTTTATGCATCATATTTCATATAAATCTGAAAAAAGTATTGTAAAACGTATAAAAAAATTTTATACATTATGTAACGATCTACAAATCGGGCACTTTGGACCAGGGACACGTAAAATTTTCGAAAATAATTTTTTTGAAAGAAATCAAAAATTTTTGGTCAAATTGAAAATTTTTGGCAAAATCATAAAAAATCACATGAAAATAATTTTTGAATACTCATTTTAAATAGAATTGAATTGGAATTCTTGTTTAAATTATTTTATTGGTCAAAATAAATTGAAATTGCTTATAGAAGACTTGAAATTTATCGAAATTTTTGCATAATAATCGAAATTTATCGAAATTTTATAAATCAATCGAAATTTATTGAAATTTTTGCATAATTCAATCAAAATTTTTGCTTTAAATCAATCGAAAATTTTACGTGTCCCTGCTTGGGACATTCACGCAACCATCCCATCAATTTGTAGATCATTACACAATTGATAAGAATTTGTTTTTTACAATATTTTTTTAGGAAGTCGGATAACTTATCCTGCTATAAAACGTAGCAAAGTGTATTAGGGCAGTGTCATTAATCACCTGATTATTTTTTATCAGAGGCCTACCCCCTCCCTCTTTCTTAATATATAAATAGTCAGGTTCTTATATATAATTTTAACTTTTTTTACCCCCTCCCCCAAAAAATCACCTGATTTTTGTTACTCCCCTTAAGCAAACTTGAAGTATTCGACTCATTCTATAACATATTTCTTAATCCCCATTAATCCCACGTCCTTGTACTGCTATTCCCTAGCAAAGTAATTATTAAAAACATATTGTCAAAAGTATATAAGCTATTAGGTTAACTAAATTCAACTCATCGAATGAAAATCTACGATTTTGATTGGTTATCACCTCTTCGGAGATTTTTGTAATTTGTGTAACTGGTAACCGAGGCGGACACATTTTACTTATTTGCGCAGGTAACACAAACCAAAAAAGAAAATCCAATTTTGTAAATAAACTAAGTGTGTAAAATTTCATTTCCGTCATTTTTAATTAGTGCACCAAGATCGATTTAAACATTAGTTTTTGCGTATTTTCACTTTTTT
The DNA here is from genome assembly GCA_003550325.1 of Gigaspora rosea. Taxonomy (NCBI): domain Eukaryota; kingdom Fungi; phylum Glomeromycota; class Glomeromycetes; order Diversisporales; family Gigasporaceae; genus Gigaspora; species Gigaspora rosea. The sequence goes on along the minus strand of QKWP01003084.1, from coordinate 23,250 downwards.
CTTCTTTTACATGTGTTCGAATTCTTCGTCGGGCTGATCCGAAATAGTCAAAATTTGCACTCACCGATTGGCTATTTCCTCTCCAGGTGCTTGTATTACCCGTGCAAATAAGTGGATGCGAGACTAGGGTGGTAACTCAACTAAGTAAATCAAAATTATGTGAGCAAAACTATAGAATTTGTTCTATTGCAGATTTTTCACGTTACATGAATGAAAATCAATTTTAATTATATATCGATATATCGATATTAATTTATTAAAATTGATTACTTTAAAACAACGCAACGTAATGAATACTCAATGAATTACTTTGAAATTTTCACAAGTAACTTATTAAATATTGGAGAATAAAGTTACGCTTTCGGATTTTCTACTAACATATAAATTTTAATGTTCATCTTATAAAACGTAAAAAAAAATTAAAATTTAAACGTACAAGTCGAAACTTTAATAGAATTTTTGCAAAAAATCGAGCGTAACTTTTTAGTGATGACTTTGGTGAAGAGTTTTCAATTAAAAGAATTTAGAAAAATAAGTGCAATATCAAGACGGGTTCTTTAGAATTTCGTGCGTTGCTTATTAATTAAATATATGTAATATAATATTTAACCGATTATTTTAATTTCACTGATTAAAATCTGATCATAGTAAAATTACTAGTATTGCTGACATAATTTTGATTTACTTAGTTGAGTTACCACCCTAATGCGAGACAGACAGACGTTCACCCTCACGTGTTGGGTTGATCTGGGACAATTGTATTACAAGGTACACGCGTGACCTTTTTACCCAAAAAGGGGAACGTTTAAAGCGTTGTGCATCATATATTTTTGACTATTTAGTTAAAGTTAGGGTAAGGGTTAGTTCGGGGTTAGGGTTAGGACATGTTTTATAGGTAAAATCACCTTTCCGACATTTTTTATTAGTGCATCAATATAGGTTTAGGCATTAGTTTTCTTGTATTCTTCGTTTCCTCGCTTTTTTTCTCTTTTTTTCTTCGTCGGGCTGATCCGTGTCGATCAAAACAAACAATTTGATTGGCCTTATATCACGTGATTGCACAATGCTTTAAACGACCCCCAAAAAGGAAAAACAGCACAATAAAACACTCCTGACATAATGCAAAAATCGTAAAAATCATCTCTTTCTCCTTTTGCTATTTCAGTTCGGGAAATTTCCATATTTGGTATTTCTAAATTAGGGATGATCCTCATTTTGAAATGTTCTAGAAAATTTTCGATCACATGCAATTGATCCAATCATCGCTAACCTTATTTTTAAGCTTTACAATGCAGAACTGTACTGTACAAAAGATAAGTTTTCGATTTTTTTTTTTTTTAAATTAAATAATAGAAATATTTATTACTCTTTTTATTACAGTATTAGCCGGGTGCTCTTATTACATGTTGAAATCATTAGGTATAGGGCGATGAAATTGTTAGTCTGATCAGGCTGGGCGGTGTTCTGAACAAGCTTTGTATCGTCAGAAACAATATTCTTAGCATCTAATTACATCACAGGATTCGAGGACACTAAAACGAACGATCTTACAGTATCAATTGAAATTTTAAGGTTGGCTACATGATCACGAATTAGATCCATGACTGTTTTTTACAACATATGGACAAAGTGCACTTTTGAAATAGAGCACGAAATTTCAATCGGTATCATTATTTATTAAAATAGTTAACTTATTTAATTTTCTGTTTCTGATTCTGATTCATCCTCAGGTTCATCCTGATTATCTTGCAGGTCTCTAATACTTTGTAAGATCTCTCGCAATTGATTACAATTTTTCTGCTGTAAACCACGATACTTAGAGCGATCTGAAATATTAATAGAAGCTAGTAGTGAATTTATAGTTGCCAAAAGTTCTGCTTTTGACATCTTTTCTTCACTCATAGCTGCCTCTTCCTTTTGTTCAGTAACAGGTATTGGCTGTGGTAAGCTTGGCTTGTTATTTTCGAAGGTTTCTTTAATAAATGCTATTCGCCTTTCACATGCCAAATCGCTAAACTTTTTTAATTGTTCACTAAGCAAATATTCCTCTTCAAGACTCTCAAATCTGCGATTATCATTTTGAGGATTTAAAAATCCGGTTTT
>QKWP01003084.1:0-15164 GCA_003550325.1 Gigaspora rosea | reverse complement strand
AAAAAAAAAAAAAAAGAAAGAAAAGAAAGATTGCAGGACGCCGTACCTGTTTTCTTGTACAAAAAAGAAAAGTTTCGCGCACCGATATGCCTTATATATGAAATTTGCCCCAGATTTTGGCAAAAAAAATTCTTGAATTTGATTGGTTATTGTATCGCTCCGACTTCCGGATGGACAGGCCGACGACCGCCGGATCACGTGATGGCACCCTGCTTTAACGGTTCCCCAAATATGGAAATTTCCCGGACTGTATTTACTTTAGATATATTAAAAATAAACATTCGTTTTGAGGAACCTTTTTAAGGTATATGTTATCAAATAATACAGCAATATTTATTTGTATTAGTCTTAATATGATGAATTTTAATATGTTTGATGAGACTTTGTTGGGATACAAAAGTTGGGATATCTCAGCGAACATATTTAATATTCGATGGGAGCTAGTTATGGTATTGAAATAGATGTCTATATCAATAACATCTGGGGAGGAGTATCCTTGAAATATGTCAATGTACTCTGTTGCCTGCGGATGATTGTTATCGGTGAATTCTTAGCTTATCCAAGCTAAGAAGGAGGTAACAAGGTTGATGTGGGAGAGTTACACATGCTCAAGGCATGGCTTAATTAGCTATCTAGCTTACCTAGCTTGGACATATTTATGGCGCCCCAGCTTGCTAGTCTTGCTAGTCTTGCTAGTATTGCTGGTCTGTTGTTATTTCGGATACCCGTAACAGTAATGACGCCTTGCAGATGGGTATAGCATTCTAGTTTTGAATAGTACCATACTAGCTGATGGGTTATGAATATTCTGAGTGCAATAATTTATATTATGAATTTGTTTATTTGATAAATATACAGAACTAATATTTTTATTTTCTCTTTATCACAGCATCGATCGAATAATGGATACCGTATTTTACCGTACAAGATACTCAGGTATTTCATATTTTCCACGACTTATACTCCCGGCATTTTTGCGTTAGAAATTTATTATTATTATTATTAAATCGGATATTGATTTGTATCTAGATAACTTATATAACACCACGACGAATAACCACGTATTCGGCACAAATACAGGGGAATAAAAATTAAAGGGGTACCGATCAAGAGGGATCTTGCACGGTAAAATACGGTAATAGTGAAGGTGGCTAAACGGTAAATAGATCTCATAGTCATTAGGATACATCTCTACATGGTGACTAGGACAAGTAGGCTTTTTTTCGGGGTTTTTTTTTTTTTGGTTGAAACTAAGTATCTTGTAAAAAAAAAAAAATAAAAAAACTTAAATAAAGAAAATTATTTAATAGTTTAATTATTAAAACGTAAATGATTTTAAATGTATCAAACAAATATGTTCGCGAAAATAAATGCTCATAATAAAGTTTTTATTAGAATCGAAAAAGAAAAATTTTATAAACGATTTATTCTAATTTATTCTAAAAAAAATTTTTATCAATGTTTTAACGTTCTCCGACTTTTAATATATATTGAAGTATATTGAATAATTAGTTGACTAGGCAAAAATAATTTGTATTCACATAAATTTTATATTGATAAAAGTTTATTAATTAGCTTGTGTTATGATATTAAATTAGATTTCCAGATTTTTAGTTGTCCCAGGAATAATGAAAAGCTGTAATTTGAGATCTTGTCGTTACACCTGTTTCAACACCTAAAAATTTGCTCATTTCCTGAAACCTCTTCGATCTCGTTCTAGGAATCATCTAGATACGTCGCTGTCTCTATATCGAAGCTCCAAGGACAGTGAAGTAGTTTCTAGAAATTTAGGTTATTTTTAGAATGAGATCGAAGAAGTTTCAAGAAATGAGCAAATTTTTAGGTGCGGTTTGAATTTCGATATTGGTTTTAGATTTAGGTTTTAGTTTGAGATTTGCTAATACTCCTAAAAGGTTTAGAAAGTTGGGGGTTCGGTTCCTAACTTTACTTTTTAGCTTCAACATTATTATCAATGTTATCTTAATCATTCCAGTAAGGTTTGTCAAATTGATGTAAAATTTAAAGGTTCTTAACAAGTATACGTGTATGTCATATATATTTTACTGTATCGGCACATGTATTGTAAGTGGGAACGGAATTTAAGTGAATTCGTATTTCCTAGTTTATTTTTACTAGTTTTTCGCCTTAAAAATAAAATTTTCAAATAATAAAAAAATAAAAATAAAAAAAGGAATAATTGTTCGTGTTGAATATATGGAGTGCTCCGTATTAAAAGGTCCCATTTTTACATTTATCTCATTTTGAGATAATTGAGTTTAACCATTTGTTTTGATTTTCGGACTGATTCGGGATTAATTAAATTTCACGATTTTGATTGGTTAAAGAAGGCAGGTGACTATCGGATAATCTCGTGACGTGTTGGCTCTACGCAGCCTCATGTAATTTTTCTTTTTAAATTATCTTGATTTTTTATTATGCAAATCAACTTTTATTAATAATTGAAAAATATCAATTATGTCAAAATTTACATGAATTTAATAAAAACTCATTTTTCAAAAAATTGTAAAAATGGGCCCTTTTAATACGGAGCACTCCATATATAAAAGAGTTTGATTTTCAAAATATGATTAAATTACTGTATTAAAAAAAGTAATTATGGTTTAAAAAAAGATTAACAGAAATAATATATGCAATAAAACTTAAAATATAAACGAGAAATTAATATTAGAAATAAAGTTGAAACTGTCATAATTTTCGAACATTTTTTATAATTTATAATTTTTTTTTTTTTTTAATAACATCGTTTACATAAATAATTGGCTAAAATTCAAAATTTTTGGGATACGTTAAGTTAGAATTAATAAAAAAGTATAAATTGGTTTAGTAGGTTTAGTAGATTCAAGTAGAATTCCAATTTCTGCATCGGTCGCAACATCAATTATTCTATATATAGCAAAGTATAGGTCATAATAATAATGATAAGAAAAATGATAAAACGATATATGTCGATTAAAAATTGAAATAGATTAATATATTCAAATTTAATAATTGTAGAATAAAAATCCATGTCCACTTTTTGAGAAGAACACAAGTACAATTAAATGATATTTTCATAAGAAACCCTGCGAGAAAACAAAAGAATATTCACTAATTCATTCCTACTAAAGACTACCCATATAATGTCTTATCGGTGAATTAGTTTTATTTCTTTCCCGTATAAATATATTATCAAAACCGTACATCACATATTGACTTATTCATCATCATCATCGTCTAAATCATCTAAATTCTCTTTCGCAAATAGATCCTCTTTGACTTCAACTTCATCCACAGTGACTAGTGAAGAAGAATTGTCCGTTTTATGTGAAACATCATTTTCGGCACTATTTTCGTCTTCACCACGGGCAATATTATCATTATCATCGTGCTGCCCATGTACTAACTTTTCATCAGTTTGTTCGTCCTCTTTATTATTATCATCGCGTTGATATCCAGACAAATCGAACTCATCACCATCATCATCATCAATTTGGTTGACAAGGTCAGGATTAAAAGTGAATAGCTCACGACCTGACATTCCTTGTGATTTGCCAGCGTTGTAAGCAGCTTCTTTTGCAGCACGTTTAAGCTCTTGTTCAGCTTCAAGTTTAGCTTTGCGATTTTTCTTCCATTCAGCGAAAGTCTCGAGCGTGACAGGCGTAAGATTTGTACCCAATTTATGGCGCTTCATGACGTCCGATAAAAATAGTTAGGTAAATAACCGTCGTACATAAAAAGACTATACATACATAGTCATAACTAACCTCTGTTTCCAAAAATTCTTCGAGGGTTATTTGATTGGCTTCTTCTTCTTCAATTTTCTTTTGTGCTTTGGTCTTTAGTACAAATCCAGGTGGAAGAGCATGTCTATATTTGCAATTCTTTCCTGTTATATTATTTAAGCAAATATGAGTTATTATAATTGATTTAATACCGACAGCAATATTAAATGAAGATTGTGGACTAGGATAAAAATATTAATACGAACAAATTTTGAATCTTCTCACCTCCATTAGGGCACTCCCAGAACCAACCATATTTTTGATTTTCAATGGCTTCCAAAAAGTATTTACATACTATGTCTGTAGTTGTCTTGGGGTTTCCGTGTTTAGATGTGACAACTTGCTCAAGTTTCGTTTGGTCCCATTTATCCATTGTATCTTAAATTGAAACACCATTACAGCATTTTTAGAATCTAAATAACATGAACTTTGAATGACGAATAAATAAATATAAAACTATAAAGTCTTTCGTACCATCCTTCTTTTCTTCCTCATTTCTTGCATCAGTATATATATCGATTTTTTGAACTTTTCTCTCCACATTTATATCATGGGAGAACTTACACTTGTCTCCCTTTTGACATTGTCCAGCTTTGAAAAATTGACAAAGAATAGTTTTAGGGTCTACACCAAACGGTACTTTTTGTTGTGTTTGAACTGGTTTAAACAGCTCAGCAAGTTCTTCCTTCTTTTTTTGTTCAGCGGCTTTTTTATCAGCGAGTGCTTGTTTTTCAGCTTCCTTTTCTTTCTGCATTAATACAAAGTGTAAATTCATTCATTAAAAAGGCGATTTAGTGAACTGTAGATAATTTTGATTTAAACATGTCGACAAGCGATCAATACTAAAGGCACCCGGTAATGTACCTGAACCTTTCTATTTCCTGCAGACATCACTTGATTTTGAATCTGCTTAATTTGTTGCTGAACCTTTGCAGACTTTTTCTTATTTTTCAGTCCAAAGGTTTTATCTTCAACAATCTTTTGCTTCTCCTTTTGCTTTGATTTTTCTGACTGCTGCTGCTTTTTTGGTGGCATTTTGCTGGTACTTTGTCGATAATAAGAAAGGTAAATAATAAATGAAAAAAATGCCTATGTGAGAGAGTCTAATCCAAGAAATTTGATAAATTTGATAAATTTGCAATCTGCGCCATTTATTGTGGCTTGGTCCACGCACGATAATCCATTTTTTCGATGCAGCCGAAGAGAAAAAAACCAAAAATGTATGTTAAAGTCGAATCAATAGGTGTGTCTTATACATAAAAAAAGACGTAATTTCGGAAGGCATCAGACATTTAGACTTTTATACATGTATATATGTTAACTTCGTTAACATGTTTAATTCGTAAAGTGAACAAGAAATACTGCCTAAAAACGAGGACAATGCGTTTGAGCGGGAAAATAATGAGGAGAACGACGACGATACCGATTTTAGCTTTCAAGAAAAAAAAGATTGCCAGGCTGCAAAAAGGTAAAGGTATTAACTACAAATTGTATATTGCCAAATGCTCGTCTCATTTATTAATTCCTAATCCTAGTGTGATCCTCGATCCCTCAACGATTTCGCGCTTCGAACCGTCAGATCATAACGTTTTCCATTATATTGGAAAAACTGACATGTCTGAAATGTGCCTGGTGGGAATGAAGCACGGTGAGGTGTTGTATTGTAAAAAGTTTCCAGTAAAACTAAATTTTGCATGTATGCTATTATAACATCGCCCTTTTTTTCTTTGAAGACAATAAATTTCCAGGGTTATCTACTGATCGCAATAATATCGGGAGATGTTATAATTATGGGCCACAGATTGAAAGGTGTATTAACTTTGCAAGATAGCGCGGAGCCCACAACGATCCTTAATCATAATGATGATCTCATTTTTCATCCAGTATATTCGCCAAAAACCCACGCCCTTGTTTCTATAGAATGCGTCGAAAAGCGAGAGAATATGCCTAAATTTTCGAACCGTGGATTTAAAACTTCAGCAAATGTTAAAGAAACCATTAATGATCTTTTGATAAAATCTGGCTTTATCAAAGAAAACTTTGATACCATATTGGCTTTTCGAAACATGTCATGGTGTGGTATTCAAGGGATAGAAAACTTATCTTCCTCATGCTTTAAAGGTATATTTACGGCCGATCGCGCAAATTCGTCCAGGATTAATCAAAGTAATGAAACAGTTTCTACAAAGAGAGACTTATTCAAAATTCCTGGGTTCTATCCGGTATAGCTGAAATTTTCATCTAGACGTTATATCATCAAATTTTATTTTAAGTAATAATGATGCTTTCTTAGATTTTTGAAGTCGTACCTGGGTTAACTTTACTTCAGCTATCTGATTCTTGGTCGAAAGCAGCGAACCAACTTGCTAATGATGTAATTAATTACAGTATGTACTTTTAAGGACTTTAAATCCAGCTGGTTAATCTGATAATAATAATAACCTAATTAATATTAGATGTGCCACCTATTGCCATTATTTGTGGACACCGAAATGTTGGAAAATCAACATTTGCTAGATATTTGCTCAACAATCTGCTTAATGTGTATGATGTCAATTAGTTATTAGAAGATCTACACAGTTGCAAATATATCAATCAATTTAATTTTGATACATTTATTTGGCTATATCAGTTGTCCTAAAGTTGCTTATATTGAAAGTGATGTTGGGCAATCTGAATTTACTCCACCAGGTTCGATATCTCTCAATATATTGGATTCTCCTATTTTCGGTACGTTGTTCTACTACTTCGTTTCTATCTCGTTTTTTATATTTCCTCTAATAAATAATTTGTAAATAGGACCTCCATTTACTCACATTCAAAGGCCTTATAGGTCTTATTATGTGGGTAACAATACTCCTCGTGATGACCCCGATTATTATCTGGATTGTTTACGTGAATTGGTAACTGTTTATCGTCGAGATATCGCTTGTGGCCCAAGCTTTGGCATGCATGCAGATGACGAGACTCAGCGTGTTCCATTAATTTTAAATACGCACGGGTGGTTAAAAGGTATTTAGACTGAATATATAAATCAAAGTCCGAAATTTTTTGTCAATAAATTTTGCCAGAACGAAATATTTTGACTCAGCTCGCCATGCAGCGCGTAACACAATCTATAGGTAAAATCTGTATAGTATTCGGTGAACCGCAGCAAAATGTTACTAAAATCTGAAGTACATACGCGGATTCCTCATTATAAATTTTACCTATAAATTGGATTAAATATTTATATGGGCAATTAAATGTTTATAATCCCCAGCTATTTAAAAGTCTAATTTCAGATACTGGTGTACTAAGAATTTTTCATATGAAAGTTTTAATAACGGTACTTTACATGTGGTCTGCACTGGACAGTAGTAATTTTGCACTTTTTAAAAGTCCGAATATTACTCCAGAGTAATATAATTCGTTTTGACGAAATATTAGGATTCGTCCGAGACATTGGAGACTGATCACCTATCATTCATTCGAATTTTGTAGGAATGGGATATGATCTTTTTCTTAACATACTTGGCTTTGCTAAGCCAACACATTTATTTCAATTCTACTCATCAATTAACTCGTATCAAAATCTTCCACCATTTCCTACTTCCGTCCTGTCTCCCCCAAACGAAGATCCACCCGAAGTCGCATTGGTTGAAGCAATCGATCCTTCTAATATTTCAACTAAATATACAGCTGCGGATCATCGTACCTTAGCATTGCTTTCTTATTTTTATTCTACACCTGCTATGCTATCAAAACAAGAAAATACCAAATGGTGGCAATTTGATAAGCCATTGACTCATCATTCTCCATGGTGCTTGGACTGGACAAAAGGACTCACAAAAGGTGTTTTCGTTTTCTTTAATGATGTTCCTTGGAGTCAGCTTTTGTATGCATTAAACGGTTCAATAGTTGGTTTGGTTGGAGATATTCTAGATGCAGACGAAAGTCGTGAAATAGTCGATCAACCCGAACCATCAAGATCATCACAAGAGATAAATATTGTAGGTATTCTTCAACAATTATGTATTAATATATCCTAATCAAGTAAAACTGAAATATACCAAATAATAGCAGCCTCCACGTTATTTCCCATGTCCAGAATACTCGCCTCCCGCACCCTCTGAATACTCATTTTTGGGACTTGCTATCATACGATCTATAGATCCAGCTGCTCACACCTTTCATATTCTAACGCCACTTTCGTATGTAGAATTACAAAAAACTTGTCTTATTGTGAAAGGGTCATTGGATTTTCCAACATGTTTCATGTTGGACCATATAAATCATATTTCAACCGGTGTTTGTGGTGTGCCGTGGAAGAGGGTACCTTATATGAACTTTGAGGCTGGAGAGGGTGTTGGAAACTCTGCTCAAAGAGTTAGAAGAAGAAGTAAAAATAAGGAATAAAGGAAGTACTAAAATTATACAATATTATACAGTTTTTTTGGCAGTTTAAAATAGTCATAAATTGTGAAACATTGCGCTTCAAGGTAATTTTGAAATATAGACCGTTTCAGCTATAATCAAATAGAGTGGTTTATACTTTAGACTATTACTAATACTACTCCAGATTAAAATATAAATAATTTTTATTGTACATTGAAATACTGTAAAAGTAAAATGATCAATATTATAGTATTAAGTAAGAATATAAAAGATTTGTACTTTAATATGCCAATTACTTATTTAGTATTACAAATATTATAACTTGTATTACAATACTATTTACAAATACAATAAGTATCATTATATCTTATACTCATCTATAGTTTAAATATACTAAACTTATTTAGATCTGGATATTTGGTTTTATATTCTGGTTATAGAACCCATCAGGGAGTGTGGCATGTTTTAAATATAGGGCATGGCACTTATATGGAGTGTTGTATATTAAAAGGGTCCATTTTTACAATTTTTTGAAATATAAGTTTTTATTAGATTCATAAAAATTTTGATATTTTTTACTTATAAATGAAAGTCGATTTGCATAACTGATAATAAAAAATCTAGATAATGTAAAAGAAAAATTACATGAGGCTGCGTACAGGAACTGCCATTCAAATTTTTCCCTGGCTGCGTAGAACCAACACGCACCCGATAGTCACCTGCCGTCTTTAGCCAATCAAAATCGTGAAATCCCGGCTTAGTCGATAAAACATCGATCTGTTATAACAAAACCTAGTTATTATAAGTATCCAACTAGACATCTACAAATATCCCGTCTCTTTACCTGCCAATTCATTAATTCTTTTATATCTTTTGCAAATTCTTCGAAGTCACTAAAAGAGGCAGGTATCTTAGTGCGCATAAAGCATTGAAGCATATACACAGATGGAAGTGGTCTAACTAAATATTTGATTTCAATAAATCCATCTATAATAATGTAAATTAAGTATACATAAATAATCAACTCATATGTAAAAATAAAGATTTTTTTTGTTTTTAAATTTAAGCAAAAATTATTTAAGACCAGCTAAGCATTAATTAAAAGTACTATCATTCTTTAATGCTTAGTTTTTCGTTACTGCTGCCACCTATTTTTTCTAAGACTTTTGATGCGTCAAGATCGCTTTCATCATTTGCTTGAATTTCGATGAGTCCACTTATTATTTTGTCTTCAAAGATAAAGGAATGTGTAGCATAAGTCATTCTGTCTCTAACTTTTGCATTATTAGGAATCCTGAATAATTTTAAAATTAATATTTATTAGCTTCATAAAGTTCTTAAATTGACTTAGAAATTACCAGCGGATGCAAATAATCTTGTTATTTCCTCTAATAGTCTTGCTATGATTTTTTTTTGCAGGTGAGTCCCACTCTTCAATTTCTTCAGTTTCATAAGAGATACAGATGCGGTAGATAACATAACATGGATTTGCGCCTTTATCTTTAGTAAGATACACATTCTCGTTATCTGTTATAGTGAGTTCTTAATATAGAGAAGATTCGAAAAAATTTTGTAACCCCAGTTTTCAATTGTAATACTTACTGAAAGATTGTACTAAATATGCTCGTGCATGGTCTCTTGGTACAGTCTTTAATAGTTTATTTTTAAAGTTCTCATGGATTTTTGACACAGTTTAAGCTGATCGCAATCTTTTTTGAGTAATGGCGCCTTTCTTCCATATGAAAATTCTATGCATATCAGCGGATCGGCATAATTGGGCCTTTTTTCAATAAACTGTTACATAAAAATTTGCTCCTAAGTGACGTTGAAAAACTAACAAATGAAGCACTTGTTACAACTAACAAAAGGGCTTCTTCGACGTCTAGACAAGTTAAAAAACCAAAAAAATCCAATAAAAGAGCTATGCTAAGCTGTAGAAAGAAGTACTTTTACCGTTTGTTGAAATACTCGGGTGTTTTAGGATGGGTTGGGCATTGTAAGATGGGTTGGTAACTATCAAGGGTAAATTCGGATGCTAATTTTCAAAAAAATGGCCTTTTTAATCTACTTTTGGCTTATAATTAAATACATGAATTTCATAATGTTCTACGTACTTAATTATAAATGCAAAGCTGGTTAAAAAGGCCGTTTTTGTGAAAATTCGCTCTATAATAAATTTTCGAGCAAAATTTTTTTGATAATCCTCGATCATGATTGGTCGATTTACCCAACTATGCCGATCCACTGATATGGATAATTATGGTTTGACTTTTGCCAATTGTTCTGATTAATTTATATAAACCATCAAACTTATGGTCTTTTGTATCTGGTGTGGTTTGTTCAATCCTTAATTAAACCAAATTAGTAGGGTAATGGCTCGAAACTTCAAATTTTAACATTGATGTTTACCATGCAACATCTAATTCATCTTGGTACATCCTAAATAGGCAATTTAAGATGTATACTATGGTATCAATCGCAAAGGTCCTTTCTAAATCAAGACCTTTGTACTCTACTCTTATCGGAGCTTCGAGTCAGACTGAGCTATTAGTAGAAATAAGTTATTATATGACAAATTAGTTAACGCTAATATGAGTTCTGCCAAGTAAAAACCAGGATTCTAAATATAAAATTTTTTACAATAAGGAATTTGAGCTAATCAAATTACCAGTATAGTTCATACAATAGTCATTTAAAGCTCGCATTCATCATGTAAAACACTTACAGATGCATAAAATTTGCTGTGCAACATTATGTGATTCATGGTAGCATGGATCAAATCTTTCTGATATGTAGGAGTTTCAAACAAGAAATGGAATTTTGGCTCAGGTACACATATCCTTAGTAAATTGTTCAACGTATTGAACACTCATCAGAGCTTTGAGTCGGACTGAGCTATTAATAGAAATAAGTTATCATATAACAAATTAGTTAATGCTAATATGAGTTCTGCCAAGTAAAAACCAGAATTCTAAATATAAAATTTTTTACAATAAGGAATTTGAGCTTTAATTGATCCAATCAAATTACCAGTATAGTTCATACTATAATTGTTTAAAACTCACATTCCATTATGTAAAACACTTACAGATGTGTTAAAATTTGCTGTGCAATATTATGTAATTCAGATAACATGGATCAAATCTTCCTGATATATAGAACTTTCGAACAAGAAATGGAATCTTGGCTTGAGTACATGTATCCTCAGTAAATTGTTCAACATATTGGACACTTATTGGAGCTTCAAGTCGGACTGAGATATTAATAGAAATAAGTTATCATATGACAAATTAGTTAACGCTAATATAAGTTCTGCCAAGTAAAAACCAGGATTCTAAATATAAAATTTTTTACAATAAGGAATTTGAGCTTTAATTAATCCAATCAAATTGCCAGTATAGTTCATACTATAATCATTTAAAACTCGCATTCCATCATGTAAAACACTTGCAAATGTGTTAAAATTTGCTGTGCAATATAATATGATTCATGGTAGCATGGGTTAAATCTTCCTGATATGTAGGACTTTCAAACAAAAGATGGAATCTTGGCTTAGGTACATGTATCCTTAGTAAATTGTTCAACATATTGGACACTCATTAGAGCTTCAAGTCAAACTAAGCTATTAATAGAAATAAGTTATCATATAACAAATTAGTTAACGCTAATATGAGTTCTGCCAAGTAAAAACCAGGATTTTAAATATAAAATTTTTTACAATAAGGAATTTGAACTTTAATTGATCCAATCAAATTACCAGTATAGTTCATACTATAATTATTTAAAACCCATATTCCATCATATAAAACATTTACAGATGCGTTAAAATTTGCTGTGCAATATCACATGATTCATGGTGGCATAGATCAAATCTTCCTGATATATAGGACTTTCAAACAAGAAATGGAATCTTGGCTCAGGTACACATATTCATAGTAAATTGTTTAACATATTGGACAAACTCTACTATTAGTTTTCAATTTTTTTTCTGAATGACTTTTTCAAGCCAATTTAATTGTCTTATATCAAAGGTTTTTTTACATTTTCATAAATTTCTTTATCTGAAAGATTCAGTATACTGTTAAGATACACTAAATTCATATAAGTTGCACCTGCTTTATCTTGGTAATCATTTAGAACTGCAAGTAAGGGCACTGGCATTTATTAGGTAATATTTTAGGGGGTAGGGAGTCAAGAAAAATCTTACCTTAGTTAAATTTGATTGGTTAAAATTCTATTTATAGATCTTACCTGGGAGTGGAGTAAGCTCCTATAGTAAATAGATATTAGGTAATAAATGTCAGTGCTCTAACTTGTTACGAATTTTTGTTTTCTCCTAAGATAATATTAAAGATGTATATGAACTTTATATTTAAAAAAATTATAGATTATAGAATAAAACATCTTCGTAAGAAAGGGTATGGTGACTTAGGGAAGTTGTTAAGTTGTCACTCCCCAAGCGACAGGTCTAGAGTTCAAATCCCACTGGAGATGGTTTAGAAAAATAGGCCTGTGTACCGGTAACATTTATTCGACGATCAGTTGGGTACATTACCTGTAGTTCTTGGTTACCATCTCGAATAAGAGCTTTTGGGCGAAGTTGTGTTTCATGACACAGACAAATTCAAGGAACCGAAATAATTGAAACCCGTTTGGCAAGACCCGAGTAAGGAGGTAGTGAAGATCTTTGACGTTACTGCGGATACCAGAATTTGAGACCGAAGAACTGGATGAACACCCCGGGGCAAGTGGGCACCAACCTGGCCGCCAGAGACGTACCGAAGGAAAAGGTCCTATGCTACAAATTAGAAACCAAGGGAAGTTAACCAAAAAAGGCACCTAAAGCGAGGTACAACGACTAGTGATGCCACTGAAATTGATTTTTGAAAAAGGTCTATTTCGTCTTCGTTAGAAAAAATTAAAATTTTTTATAAGAAAGAGCAAATAAAATTTATATAGATATGTTCCTTATAATTTCGTCTATTCAAAAAAAGTATTAAATAATTTCGTCTTTCAAGTAAAATAGATCAAAACAATTTCGTCTTTAAATTTTAAGTTCGGGTTTTAGAACCCGAAATGCTTTCGTTCTCATGTATAACAACGACCCATCCGGGCTAACTGGTTTGATAGTTTGGAAGAGATCGGTTATAGGACTGGTTGATGTAGGTATCAGGATCGGAATAAACCTTGCAAGGGCAAGGATACTGTGCAGTTCAATGGTTAGCCCTGACTGCTAGTGGTGGCCTTGGCCATTGTGAAGGTATTCAAAGCCTAATCTAGAAATGTGTGGGACATAGAAAGATTAGGGAGTATGTACTATACTCTCTCTAGGTAATCCGGCAGTTAAAATGCTACTAGATTACCTATAGAATTAGGTTGCAAGTAGTATGGCAAATGTCGATCTGGATGATCTTCAATTGAAGCAGCACGAGATTATATGTAGGTGTGATTGTGATGGGTAATACAGAACGGGGACACCAGAAAGTTTAAATGGGTAATCTTCTAGTTAGGTTACAGGTACGGTGTATAGTGTAGAACTTTCGGGCGGACTACTCAAATAGGCAACCAAAAGTTGCACGTATGGCTATATGTACTCTCATTAACCAAGAATGTATTATCTAAAAACCTAATAAAAATCCGCTTTCATGCGACATTGCATTATAAAAAAAAAAAAAATCTTTGTAAGATCTCCAATCTCTTTTGAATCTGGTTTTGTATCAATTGGCTCTATGTAGAGTTAATACCTTTATCCAAATATATTTTTTGTCGGGGATGATCCTGAAATTAGATGATGCTAAAATCCATGTGATCTATGTATCATCAGATCTTCTACAATTTCTGAAAAATTGTGTAAACAATTGATCTATCTACGTAATCAAAACAATCTGAACGCTATAACCGGTCGGTATGCCTATATGCTGCATAAATCGTATTCTTAATACATATACAGAAGACCTTTTAACTATATTAAAAAGGTAACTCTAACCCTAACCCTACCCACGAAGAAAAAGCATCTATAAAACCACTAACAAAAAAAATTTAGTTAAATCTAGTATAGTTCATGGTTAGGGTTAGGGTCGGTTAGGATCACAGTTAGAAGGTCTTTTGTATATAGATATCAAAAATGCGATTTATGCAATATATAGGCATATATTGAATTAACCTGGCCGGCTATACTGTTATGACATTCAATTGTTTTGATTACGTAGTGTAGATTGATTGTTTATACGATTTTCAAAAAATTTTAGGAAATCTGTTGCATATATAGATCACGTGAATTTTAGCATCATCCGATTTCAGCATCATCCCAACATTTTTTATTTTCAGATTAATCCAGTTTTATTATAGTATATCTGAATTTAAATTTAAATTTAGATTTATTGTCCAGAGTGAAGCGAAGGACCTTTAGTTTTAATATCATAATACAAAAGTTACTTTCTTGATATATCACATATTAAGATATCAAAAACACAATTTTGCACTTTCCATCTGTCCACTCACATGATTTTTAAATTATTTTTAATTGGCCAATTTATAAAATTGACAATAATTTTTGATCCACTGGTTTGTTTGGATGATTTATCTGTCAAAATGTTCATCTCAACAAGACGATTCTAACAAGCCCAAAATCGTTAAAATCCAATCTTTTTTTTTTATAACTTTGGCAATCTCACCGGTGCATCCTTTATTAAGACTTTGCAATAATATATGAATATACAAATTGTAACGAGGATACAACTAGCTACTCGTATACTTTTGGTGTCTAATTTAAGTAGTCCGCCCAAAAGTTCTATACTAGCTGCCATACCTACAACCCGCTACGGGTGTTGCCTATTTAAACCCGCTGATTATCAATTTTGCCTACCCAATCATACTTAACAAGTAAATGCCCAACATCCTCCAGCTACTTTTTAAAGTGCCCAGAAGCGATCTGCCGCACCAGACCTAATCTACTTAATTCGACATATCTGGAAGTTAACCTCATGATCCATGTCCCACACACTT
>QKWP01003082.1:3284-31118 GCA_003550325.1 Gigaspora rosea | reverse complement strand
AGGCCATATAAAGTTAATTTTTTGGTTCTCATAACCCGGCCGGGTCATATTTTGGAAATTTTCTGAAAAAAATTATTTATATGTTTTAATAGTCGGATGGGATTTCAAAAAAATTTTTTTAAAAATTTTATAAAATTTTATATATAAAATTTTTAAATAAAAGTTTGGCCGGCCAGGTCATTTTTTTTGTCTTATGTTATGAGAACCAAAAAATTAACTTTATATGGCCTTATATATATTACATTTTTAAATTAAATATATGTTTTAATAAATATTACATATTTTATTATATTATATTTTAATTATTATATATTCTTTACAGTATTATTTTTTACATTATTACATATTATTTTAACTACTTTTACACTTTGTTGCATCTAATTCCATTACTATTTGTAGAAAAAAAATAAAAAACTAACTCTACACACTTATTTTCATACACCCTACAGTTAGCTATTATCTTTGCTTCTTTGTTTTAAGGGAAGTGCAGAAAATCATATAATTAGGGTTTACATAGATAATACCCCTCCCCCCAGTAATAGGACTATTGACCAATCAAATTTAACCTTTTATAATATTTAAAAAAACTCAAATATCTTTAACCCCACAATCAATAAAAGTCGCTACATAGTAAAGTCTAAATTTTACTAAGTAAATCGATTAAAACCGATTAAGTAAACTTATTCAGCAGGTCAAAATACACTTATTACAAAATTTTCATAAGAATTGAAGAACTTTTTATTAATTGACTTCTGATTTTTATGTTCAAAGAAAAATTTAAAATTTTTTAAAAAAATATATTCGATGAACGTAAAAATCAAAAGTTAAATAATAAAAAATTCTTCGATTTTAATAAAAATTTCAGAGTATATGCACTTTGATCTGTTGAATAACTTTACTTAATCGATTTTAATCGATTGACTTAATAGAATTTAGACTTTACTATGTAGCAACTATCTGCAATTAACTAAAAATCTATTTTACTTCAATATTATTAGCTATTTATACTATATATATATATAGGATGTGATATTTGGGAACCTCCACTCTCCTAAAAAATTACATGATTTTCTGCACTTCCTTAACTATCATTTTTGCTTTAGCTATCTTTTTTGTTTTGACTATCACTTTCGTTTCTCTCTTTTTTCTAAACACTTCTAAGAAATAGGCTAGGGAAATCTAGTATGTTTTTGCAAAGTGCTAGAGAAGTTAGTGTTTTCACAAAGTGCCAGAATAAAATAAATTAATAAAAAAAGTTTAAAAAAAAACCAAAAACAAAAAATGTTAAACAAAAAAATAAATAAAGCGAAACTTTGCAAAAACTTGCGAAAACTTGCGAAACTTGTACCAAACTAAATCATCTTTTTAAAAAAGTGTTCTTGGAAATTTAGAAATTGCTAGAGAAATTAGTTGTGTTCTTGCAAAGTGTTGGAAGTCTGAGTTGGTGTACAAAGTCAAATTGGTGTTCTTATAAAGTGCTGAATAGTTGTTGGTTTTCTTGCAAAAGACTAGTATTTTTGTAAAGTATAAAAAAATTAAAAAAATAAAAATGAAAACAAAATGAAAACAAACCAAAATGAAAAAAATCTAATTAATAAAGATCCAATCTGATTTTGTAACATTATACAACTTTTTGAAATATTTCGAAATATAGTCAATACGTCCAATATGTCCTTGATATGACACAGGTTACAGATATATTGATCCAGCTTGGTTTCCAGGTCTAAAATAATTGCACATATGGATTTTGTGCCAGGTTACGATGATCATTCATCACATGATAGTATTCTGTTACACAAATATATATAAGCATATTTGTAAAACAGTTCTATGCATATCATTACACAATCCAAATATAATATCAATTTTTGCAAAACTTCATACGCCAAAAAAATTGTAACCATTATTAAAGATAAGCCAACCTAAATATTGATTTATTTATTATTCAATAATTCTATATAACTTAAGTTTGCTCTCTGTACAAATATGAGATTTTATACGTAATACAAACGTATATACGTATCATAAATAAAAAAAATAAATTGACTTGAGTTATATAAATATTTATCAGGTCTTTTTTTTTAAATAAATATTTTCGATTTACAAAAGTAGTGTATACATACATATACTACTGTACTATGGTAGAGATCATCTAAAGCCAACAAATTTTATATATAGGCACTAATTTTTTAGTTGCAGTGTAACATAATTGACCAATAAAAATGCAGAAAAATTTAATATAAATTTAAATTTTATTAATAAAATTTAAATTTTGTTAATAATTTTAAATTTTGTTATGATTTTTTATATATAAGTGCCAAATTTTTAAATTATATATAACATAAACTTCTTAAAATAAAAGATACTAAAGATTTTTTTGTGGATTTGATAGTTTAATTAAAAAGCTATTAAATATACAAAAACTTTTTTTAGTTTATTTTATTTTAAAAAAATTATAAAAGTTTAAAAATTTTATAGTTAAAAGTTGATGCTTTTCGTGATTTGTACCATATTAAAATTTGAATTTATTAGTAAAATGGTGGGTTTTCAGTTACCCAGATCGTTGAATTTTTCATAAAAAGAAAGACTACACGGGGGCTATTTGAAAGCTAAATAAGTCTATATTTTATCTTCTTTTTGTATCGAAGATCGTACTTCAAACAAATAATGCAATAACTCTAAAAATTGTATTACATTATTACTAAAAGTGGGCGAAAGTCTTCAATTATGCACATAATGTACGTACATATGATAAATGTTATATATTCTGAATTAATTTCTCAAATGTTTAAAATAAATTTTGTAAATTATTATCGTTCAATTAATAATATTATTAATGCATATCTCATTTGTACACCCTAATTTTTTATCATTAACATATATATATCAATGATCATGCTTAAATTTAAAAACTTCACTATATAATGATATATTTAATATATATGTGCAAGTTGGGAGATTTTTTTTCGATTTTTTTTTCTTTTGATATATATAATGCATTTTCTTTTTAATTAAGATATACTTTTAAATGATATCCATTAGACTTAAACTTTTTAAACTTTGAATATTAAAATTAGTTATATATGTTAATTAAGTATGATGAATTTTTAAACTCAGATGTTACAAATTACAAAATCATGACGATATTGCAATATGTTCTATGTATAAAAGTGCATTCTTACCCCTTTATTTCTTGTGCATTTTTTTTCAAAAACAGCTTCTTTTTTTTTTCCTTAAAAATTTGAACCTACCTTTTCTAGTTTTTACGTATGAATTTAAATATGACAGAAACTTTGAATATTAACAAAACATTAAACAACGAAAGTTTAACCTATACGAATATATTAGATAACGAGAACTTGATCTATACGAATATATTGGAAGATAATTTAACCAATGCAAATATATTAAATAAAACTAGCACCATTTTACCAGAATATATTGCAGTCATGCTTCCAGCAAATTACAATTATTCTGTTATTGAAATTTGAAAATTTTCTGATAAGTTACAGGTGAAGGGTTTTTTGTTAATCAATTTGAAGCAGATCTTATGGTGAATGTTAATAGTATTAAAAGTGCACAAAAGTAGCTTGTAGATTTTGAGGAAATATCAAAAACCACCATGCCTCAATCTAAAGGTTATCAAATTCAAGAGCAAAAAGTTAGGGGAGTAACAAAAATCAGGTGATTTTTTAGGGGGGGAGGGGGGTAAAAAAAGTTGAAATTATATATAAGAACCTGACTATTTATATATTGAGGAAGAGGGGGGGGGTAGGCCTCTGATAAAAAATAATCAGGTGATTAATGACACTGCCCTTATATTTAGACAATTGCGGCACTGTATTTATAGTAACACTGTGAGACAAAAACAAGGAAATCCATTTTAAAAAACCCTAAATTACTATGTGTTTGAAATACCGAATGCAAAGCTACTCTTCATTTTAGGCTTGAGCAACGGAATCTTCAAATGGATCATCCACTTAAGATAAATATTAATTGATGATCCGTCAGTCAACCAGATAAAATGATCGACATACACTAAGTAAATTTGACACAATTTAATTAATAAAAAAGTCCCTTTGTAAATGTGAAGTTTTTTAAACAATCTAAAAAAATTTCAGAAAAACAAAGACAGTATAGAGACAATTATAGTTTATATAGTATTATCTAAACAGACGTTTTACGTAACAACAGAATTGCGCAAATCAGCAAAGTAAGTTGGATGTTGATCGCTCTTATCTAAGTAAATATGGAATGACTTCGCTCACAATGTTGATTATACTTTCTTTAAAACCTTAATAGTAAAATACTTGTAAAATTATAGTATTCTAGTGAAACACAGTTCAATTTTATACTCGGGTCAAAATAGCTAGATTGCCCAAGATAAGGTTTACAATTGTCACCAAATCCGTCAAGAATTAAATCAAAAAAAATATATATTCACAGTTTACTGGGATTACTTATTCTCTGTATTACTTTATCTCTTTTTAATTCAGACTTGTTAAAATAGCTAATAACTTCTGACTTACTTCTTAATTAGGTTGCCTGAGTGGAGATTAGTAATTACTCTTTACAAATTTAATGGTGAATGTATTTTGTTTTGTGAATTTTAGTTAAATCTATACTACATGTAATTTACCTTCCCAAGTTCTTTAAAATTCAATTTTAGATAATTATCAAGGTCTTTTTTATTGGCATATTGAAAATACCATTATACGTTATTCTGCTTCTGTATTTTAAGTCATAGCCATGAATATTAACTGATATTTGAGGCCTGCTGAATATGGCAATTCAGATGGGCCATTTAAGCAAAAATTATGGCGAAGGTACTACTCTAATTAAGACCAACCTACCTACTACTCAAGAATTACTCAATCACCTAGCCTGTCCAGTGTTGTACATTTTCATTTCCAAAGATTTTGAGTGGCATTTTTTTGATAGCTATCTGATCAAATTTGATAAAAATTTTTTCATTTTAATTCTATATACTTGTAGAATTAATTAAATAAAAAAATTTTTATTAGATTTGAATTGAGAAAGCTTCACTCAAAAATCTTTGGACAATGAAAATGTACAACACTGAGCCCATTTGTTGATTAAAAGCCAACACCCAGCTAATATGCTAATTTAAAAGCTAACCACCAATCACCCAACCCACCCGCTAGTTAGTACTGATCTATCTACTATATATATAGTTTAATTTAATTTAACAATACAAAATTTTACTGTATTAAAAATAAAAAATTTAAGTTTCAAATTTAATAAATACAGTATATAATTTCAATAATAAAAATTTATAATACTATAAAAAATTTTTTTCATTTTTTAATTTATTTATTTTAATATTAATTGTTTATGATCAGCTCTAAAACACTAATTCTAATATGAGCTTTGCAAAAAGATATGGCCATAGCCATAATTTCTTGAAAAAGCTCGGAAAAATTTCTGGTTTTAGACTTTCTGTTGTTTTATTTTCGAACAGTTACATTTATATTTCTTTGAAATCAATAAAGTTCTTAAAATCGATATAATCACCGATTCCCACATGATACAGAAGCTACATCTTCTTGCAAAGCGCTTAACTAGTATCAAACAGAATCTATCTAAAAACTATTTAGTAATTAGTGAATAAAATCAAAGTTCATAAACAAAGAGCATAAATACTTAAATACTATTATATAATACCTTCAAATTCATTCGCATTAATCATTTCGGCTTAAGGATTGTTAATCAGTGGAATTAAAATCAGCAAATAAAGTTTATAAACAAAAAAATATAAATTCTTTTTACCATTACATGATGCCCTTCCATTCACATTACGGTTTGCAAAAAGATGTGCCCCCATGATTTCATGATGATAGCAGAAAATTTTGAGATTTTAATTCCCTATTGATTATGATTTTCAATCAATGACTCCTATATTTTATTTGAAATCTTTAAGAATTGAAAATCTACTAGAATCAGCTGATTTCTCGAGATTTTACATAACTGATGGGTATAAGAATCGTTATTAATAATGTAATTAAAATTAGAAATAAAAGTTCACAAACGATATACTTAATTTCTATTACAAAATGCTCATTCACTTGTATTATGAGGTTGCAAAAGGTAAACCTCTGCAGATCAAATATTATGTAAAATCATGAGAAATCAGCCAATTCTAGTAGATTTTTCGATTCTTAAGAGAATTTTGAAGATTTCGAATAAATATAGACGTTATTAACATCTTAGAAATTTTTTCGCTATAATCATCACGAAATCACTGGCCACACCTTTGTGCAAACCGCTATAATCACTTCAGTCAGCTTGTAAGTATAGGATCGGTATTAATTGTGGAATTAAAAGCAAATCAAGTCTACAAATCAAGAAAATAAATACTTAATTATGTGGTTTGCAAAAAAGTATAACCCTGTGATTTCGTGATGATGATAATTCCCTATTGATTATAATTTTCAATAAATAATAGCTATATTTTATTCGAAATCTTTAAAATTCTCCAAGAATCAAAAAAATACTAGAATAGGCTTATTTCTCGTGATTTTATATAACTGCAAAGGTACTTCTTTTTGATAACCGTTATAATTCTCATTACACAATTCTCTTCAATCGGTTCATTTATATTGATCATTTAGTTCAGGCTATAAGTATAAAAACTAGCTATTATTAAGTGGAGTTAAGAGCACCAAATCATGTTCACAAATTAAAAGCATATCCTTATTCACCATTACATAATGCCTTCAAACTATTCATTCGCATTAATAACTTCGGTCAGCTTGTGAGAATAAGATCGTTATTACTCAATGGAATTAAAATCAGTAAACAAGTTCACAAACTAAGAGTATATATACTTAATTACCATTACATAATACTATTCAAATTGGCAGTGATCGTTTAGTTTAGCCCCATAAGTATAAAAAACAGGTACTATTAAGTAGAGTTAAAAGAGTAAATAATAATATCCTGATCCGTTGGTAATTAACAGAGACAAAGTTTTTGCTTATTCATATACAGTCAGGGTATTATTAATTAATCCTCCTGTGATCTTGATATAGTGATCAGGGGATTATTAAATTATTCGATTATCTATAATTTTATTATAGCCATATAATAAAATGTCTACCCAGGTACAATCTCTAGTTTGCATTAATCTTCATTCAGATTATGCATACAAAAATTACTAATTAATCAGTGAAATTAAAATTAAAGATCAAAGTTCACAAACAAATGACATAAATACTTAATTACTATTATATAATGCCTTTGAATCGGCCACAAATATAAAAACTGTTTATAAGTTAAAAGCAGCAAAGAATCGTTATTAATCGATGGAATTAAATCAGTAAACGAGTTAAACAAATAACAAACAAAGAGCATAAATACTTAATTACCTTTACATAATGCTACTATATTCAAATCATTTCATTCACAGATATTATTAGTTTAGCCCATAAGTAATAAGGCAGTGCCAGTAGTCTCACATCCAGCTAAGAGTAATGTCATAACCTTGAAAATAAATTAAAATTTAAATACGGTTAAAAGCAGAACATCATGTTTACAAACTAAGATATAAATATTTATTTACCATTATAATGCTCTTGCAACTATTTATTCACATTAATCACTCTGGTCAATAAGACCGTTATTACTTAGTGAAATAAGTTCAAGACATAATAAATACTTAATTGCTGTACCCTTCAAATTGTTTTGGTCATAAGTACTGTATAAAAACCGAGTATTATTTTAAAAGCGTCAAATCAAGTTTACAAAAAAAGAATAGATTTTTATTTACCGTTTCGTAAAACTTCAATATAATTTATTCACATTTAACCACTTCACTCAGCTAGTAGGTTTAAGGATCATGATTTTAAATGCTTCATTGATGTTACTTGCATCTGTGAATTTTGGTATTTAGCACAATAACGCTTACGAATCTAGCTTCTGGTATTATTTTCAAGCACAATATATTTTTAAAGACCTAGATGCTAAAAAACAAGCTATAAATTAAGCTAAAAACTAAATATCTTGATTCAGTTTATAGTCTAATTAATATAAGGGTTTACTTAGTAAATGCCGCGTGCTTACAAAGTAAAACTTATCAAAAAGAAATATCGATATTTAATAATTTCATAATCAAGAGCCTATGGTTTCGCTCTATCGTTTGTGCTACTTTAATACTATATTTGGTTAAAAATTTTATAACTTTACTTATAACTCGAAAATTTCAATTCGAGTCTTGTACATATGTGATTTGCGTCACATTTTAATATAGAAATTCTCTGATTAACTGGCGGATCATCAATTAAATATATTCACAACCATGTAGTTCATTCTGCTAAAGCTCTTAGTTTTAGACATGTTAGTAATGAAGTTCATGACAATTATCTTGAGCTTTTTAAAAATAGATATTCACTAGCTACTGCCCGATTTACATATGAAGATAATCTTCATTTACAAGCAACTAATGCTCAAGAAGTTATGCAATGGTTAGCAGACTGTGCACGAAATCCAAATCATGATTACATTTGTTTAAAGAATTTTGCAAAAGCTGTTTAGGGAGAAAAAATAGCATATTTATGGCACAACGACTTAAAGATGAAGTTGATTTCTATAATAATTCTGGTAAAGGTCGTGCTATTTTGCAAGAATATGATTCACAATCAAAAAAAGTTTTTATTCTGTATATTGTCACAAATTTAATGTTTTGTGTTCATGAAAGAATTAATCAATCAGGTGAAATTTGTTATGTAGATGCTTCGATATCCTTTGAACACTAAATATATCAGTTACTTTGTTTTATATAAGCTATATTGCAGGGGCATTGCCTCTTGGACTTATTATAACATCAGATGAGCTGGAAATAACTCTTGAAAAGAGGATAGTAATACTAAAATTTCTTCTTCCACCACACACATTTTTTGGTCACAGTCCTAACACTAGTCCATTAGTATTTCTTATGGATGATTCAAACTCAGAACTAGTGTTCCGCAAAAGATCTGGGTCCGGTCCAGGTCCGGTCCGGTCCGTTGACGGACCGAGTTCGGATCCATGATTTATCAGAATCGATACGGGTTCAGACCTATGCGAAGGTCCGCCCGGGTAATACCCGCCCGTCCAGTCTATTAGAATAACTAAATGCTGATTGGATAATTTTTTTTTAGCCAAACTTAAAATGATCAGATGTCATTAATAAAGGCCTTCTATATACGATTCAATGATTCAACATGGTGATAAAAAAATAAGAATTTTATTTAATAAGAGCCTGCACTTAAACCTGTAGTTTAAAACTTACAAACGCCCTTTTTTTAAAGCATGAGAAAAAGCTTGAAAAAAGCTTGAAAAAAAGCTTGAGCAAAAGCTTGAGCATGAGAAAAACTTCGATAAAAAAAGCTCAAAAAAAAAAATTAAATATTTGTGTTTAGAGCTTTTTTTTTTTTTTTTTATCATTATTTTCTTCTTTGTTTTACACTTCATTGTCAACCAATTCATATTCTCAAAATGAATTCGAAGAACATGGGTCATCATCTACATACTACGGTAGTTTTTACTGTGAACCACCCACACCAAGATGAATCGTACCAAACTGATTCAAATGAATCAAACCGAGATGTTTCATTTCAAAATGAATTACTTCTGACGAATCTCACCAAGGTGAACCTAAATCATCTCAAGTAGAACCTTTAACTTGTGATGAAGCGTCTACAAATGAAGCGTCTACAAATGAAGCGTCTACAAATAAAGCATCTACAAATGAAGAGTAATATATACAAAGATTACTTTTAAAAAATATGTATATATTTTTTATTTACCACTTTTTTTATTTTATAGATCCATCGTATGGAAGTATTTTAAGAAGGCAAAAGATAGTGCTACATGTGATATTTGTAGCAGTTCACTAGTCTATACTAATAGAATGACATCAAATCTTTTAAGGCATCTCAAAAGGCATAAAAGCAAAGTGCCTAAACTGAAAAAATCAAATGTAAAAAGTGGTGCTAATGTTTTGGAAATATTAAAAGCTCGCCAACGTGAGCCTTTTAGCCAGCAAAAATTTACTGACATGGTAATACGATAGATTTTAAAGCGTAATCGGCCATTTCAAATTATAGAAGACGATGAACTTAGATCTATATTTACTTACCTAGAACCTAAAGTAGATGGTAAAATTTTATTAAATAATATATTTAATATATTAATCTTATTGTAAAATAAATATAAATGTGAGTTTTTTTAGTACCTTTCACAATCTTATAAAACAACACGTTATGAATAATTCTGAAGAAGAGCGTAAACAACTTCAAAACAAATTGCAGGAAGTTCCCGGACGTATAGCTATAACAACTGATATTTGGACAACTTCTACTAATGAAAAGTCATTTATGGCTGTTATGATTCATTATTTAAATCAATTATGAAAAATAAAACATGTTCTTCTTGATTTTATTTTTATGGAGGATACACATACGGGCATTGCAATTGCGAATGCTATGAAAGACTGTCTTCAAAAAAATGAGATATTTTTAAAATTAATATTAATAACTTGTGATAATGCGTCTGCTAATGTAAAGTTTCTACGTAATTTTGCCAATTTTATACGTATAGCTGCTTCTAATTTGATAATACACAGCAATCAATACAGTGTTTTAACCATATTTTAAATCTTGCTGTCCAATGTATGTTAAGGGTTGTAGGAAGCGAAATAGAAAAGGTTAATATACATATTAAAATTTTAATATTTTATGCATTCTACATTATATAATTTATTTGCATTATGTGTTTAATAATAAGTCAAAGCTGCTAAAGATGTATCTCGCGCGAGATTGCATATTCAAGGGTTTGTGATTTATGCGATATGATGTCATATTTCAAAATTATTTGATCAAAAAATTTTAATGATCAATCATATGGCTCACGACAATATGATTTCATATGCGTGCGATATACATTTCTTCAAAGCACAGTTATGTTAATACGCATTAAAATTTTTTTTTTTGTATTAACTCAGAGTAAAATCCTTGTAATACTTTGTTTTTTTATTTTAGTTGTGCAGATTGATAAAAAGTATTAGAGGATCACGAATACGCCGCAAAACGTTAAAGCTATCAACTTTATTGAAGCCAATTTTTGACGTACCAACACGGTGGAATTTCACCTTTTATATGTGTGAGCAAGTATTAAAGCTGCGTATAGTGTTGGATGCTATATCTTTTGCTGAAACAGAATTACACCAATACATTTTGGCTGAAAATGAATGGAAAGTAATAGAACTTCTTGTTAAAGTTTTATTACCTTTTGCAGATGGTAGAATATTTTTAGTATCGAATTTATTAAATAAGTATTATAGAACAAAAAATAATAGTTTTAATTCAATTTTAGCAACCGTATTTATGTCATCATCAGAATATCCGACACTATCAATGTCCGTTCCTCTCGATTATTCCTTGTTTGAATCACTTGAAGAAACTAGACAAAACGATGATACACCAGAATGGCTAAAGCAAGAATGCGAAGCTGCTTCTAATAAACTTTTCAAATATTGTCAAAAAACAAGTGTTTTACATATTTCGTCAGTCGTGCTAGATCCAAGGCTTAAAATTTGATACTTCGAAGGACTCGAATGGTTGTCTAATTTTATTAATCAAATTAAAGATATGTAAGTTAGAATTTTTTCGAATAAGGTCTAGTGGTATAAATTGAAAATTGATTATTTGAGTACCACATGCGCATTTTAACAAAAAAAAAAATTTGATTATTAATCGATTGTTGATCAAGTTAATCGATTAATCAATCGATTAATTGATTAAATAGAAATAAATAAACAGAACTCGAAATTCGAGTTTTGTAATAATAATAAATTAAAATAATAATAAAATTAGAAATAATAAAGTAATTTATTCTAATTATTACAAAACTCGAATATCAAGTTCTGTTTATTTATTTCTATTTAATTTTTATTTATTTATTTACTTCTTACCCGGGTCTTTTATATTTTACTAAAAATTTATCCCATACTATAGACCCGGGTAGGGGTAATGCATGAATACTTTTAAGAGTACTATTAAATATATTTATATATAATATTTTAAGTATTAAAGATAAATACGAAGATGAATATGCACCACCTCCTTCTAATCAAGAAACAGCAAGTACAATAGCAGAACCTTCTCAAAGTATAATATCACGAATCTACAAGCAAATGCGTACGGAACCACAAAGCGAGTTTGACACATACCTAATGACACCAATCGTAGATCAACATATAGACATCTTAGAATGGTGGCGGGTAAATGAAAGCAGTTATCCAAATCTCACAAAGTTTGCTAGAGATTGTCTCTCAATACCTGCTACAAGTATTCCAAGCGAGCAGGCATTTAGCATTAGTGGTGACATGTTAACTAACAAGCGAAATCGATTGGATGGAAAAACAGTACGGGCAGCAATGTGCTTTAGATCATGGTGGAGAGAATTAGCCAATTAAATATATAAAATATCCGTATCAACTTTTCTTTTCTAGCTTTTATATCTTAACGGCAAAGGGTTTTTTAATTTTTATAGCTGACCTAATGCATCAAGTGTGATCCGGATTTACATGAGGAGTGTGTTGAAAATACAAATCCAATTATATAATATAATTGGAAAGTTTTTTTGTATTGTTAATGCAGGAAGGTGCCCTCCTTATATAAACCTTGGTCATACTTGATGCACTCCCAGATATTAAGTAAGGCAGAGCAGCTGTTAAAAATTGAAAAAGACGTATGCTTATTTTAACTGAATAAATTATTAAATTCCTTTTTTTTTTTTAATGTTATCAACACGGTAATAGAGTAAGTATTTATTATTTTCACAAATGTTTTTTCTAAATACTTATTAATTCTTTATTTTATACATTTTCCAATTATTCTATCATTACTTAATGGCTTATATATTGTTTATAACACGTTGCAATGCTAATTGATATAAAACTACTAAATATTAAGTTTTTTTTGTTCGCATTTTTGCTCTTTTATAAGCACTTTATTAACATGTTATTTATTTTTAGGATTTGTTCATTTCTATTTTATATATATGCCCGTTACTAGTTTCTGCAAGATAACAATTTTATTAAATAAACCCTTTGGGCCGCGATTTGAATCTTTACTTCTGGAAGTTATAATAATTAATGCTCTGTATGGATTAAATAAATTTTTGAATTGCATTAATGTATTTATTTGTCAATTGCGCTTTTTTATTTGGATGATAAAGGAATTCAGCAAGTTACGGTTATGACAAAATCGTATGCTCCCATTGTGTTGCAAATAAGCTATAATGCTATAACTGTAGCATTTCTAAAATGAAAGTTTTTTCTAATCTAATGGTTAATTCGTTTCAAGTAGCATAGTATAAACAACGCATAAGAGGATACTATTTGCCAAATTTTAAAACGCCATATTACTAGTTACCTTCTTATAAAATTCAATTTTATACTTGTAATTCGATCGTGCACCCACATTTTTTTTTGATATTTCTCAGATCCAGACCGAACCCAGACCTACGTGATGTGGTTTTGGACCTTAAATTTAGATCTAATTCAGTATTCGGACCGGATTCGGATCTTCAAAAATACCCGCCTAGTCTGAATCATATAGAACACTACTCAGAACGTAATGCATTAATGCATTGCTAGCCAAAATCAACCCAATTATTATGCGTATTCCATGTACTCCAGGCATTTTGGTGCTGGTTACATAATTTGAAAAATAGCATAAGCAAAGATCATAAAAAACCTATAATGACTACTATGAAATGAATATTATATTTTCAAACTAAAGCTTAAATAATCGGATAGTATAATGAATTAAAGATCAATTACTATCATATGTACCCACAATTGCACAAACATTTTGAGCTACTTTGGAACCGATGACAATTCTGGGCAGTATTGTTTCGCTCAGAACTTCTCATTCAGGATAACAACACCAATAATTATATAGAGCGTAGTTTTGGGTTGCTAAAAAATATTATATTTTCACATACTAAGGCATATAATATGTTTAGGTATTTAAATTCATTATCATAACTATGGAGCACTATTATAAGTGTCGGTTACTTGGGATAGCACATAGTTATCCTGGTCAGATTAGAATCGCTCAAAAATTTTTATGTCCCGGTTGGAATAATATTGATGCAACAAATATTTGACAAACTGATATAAGTTCAGAATATTTGGTTCCAAGTCAAAAAAAAAGGAACTATTGAATTATTCTATATTGTTAATACAGAATTTAGTATATGTACATGCATTATTGGATTAACAGGAGCGCCATGTAAACCTCAAGAAGCAGTGGCCACAAAGTATCATATAGGGTCTTTAAATTTTTTTCCATCTTTGTCACCTGATGATCAAGCTTGTTTCGCATATATTGCATGTAATAAGAAGTTAATAATATAAAATTTTAGTTTAATTTTTTAAATTTTTCTTTTTAAACTAATATTTAAAAATTAGGAAGGTGGTCACTTCACCGACAATCATTTCACCGATAGCTCACTTCACCGACATCACATAGGGTTAGGGTTTTATTAGTTGTAGGTATGTATTTTTAGTAAATTGTCACTTGGTGTGATGTCGGTGAAGTGAGCTATCAGTGAAATGATTGTCAGTGAAATGACACGTATCCAAAAATTATAATAGGAATTATGGCAAATAATTCTTTTTATGCATCGTTATATCCTTACAAGACTCACGAGAATGATAGTTGACATGAAGAATCAAATGCAAATTAAATTGCAATAGATATAAATACGAATCAATTAATAATGGCTACAACTGATATGAATATAGCAGTCAATATAAATATGGAATTCAATAAGAATACAGTAGCCAATGAGAATACAGTAGTCAATATAAATATTGCAGCTGATGTGTAGGTTTATTTTTTTTATATATATCAGATATGCAATTATAAGTAACGTAAATAATATTATCTAAATAAATCTTTATTTGATAAAGTTATAATCAAGAATTTTTCGAAATATTTCTTAAAATAGTTAGGGCAGTGTCATTAATCACCTGATTATTTTTTATCAGAGGCCTACCCCCCTACCTCTTCTTCAATATATAAATAGTCAGGTTCTTATATATAATTTCAACTTTTTTTACCCCCCTCCCCCCCTAAAAAATCACCTGATTTTTGTTACTTCCCTTAAAGATGGTTATGAAAGTTGTGGACCACAACTTTGAGCAACCCTTGAAAAGATGGCTGAGAGATATAATGCTGCAAAAGCCAAATCTATTCCAGTATTAACGTCCTTTCTCTATAATATGAATCCTGGTATAGACCCTTTTGTACGTGTGAAAAGTAGTGCTAAATCCGTATCCATGTACAGGTTGAATCTATTAAGTATAGAAAAACTGGTAACAAAGAAAATCAGGATCCTCAAGTTATACCAGCATGCAAAGTTAGAGCCATCGGTAAAAAGAAGCATAATCTTAGTAAAAATGTTAGTAAAAATAATTTGAATTAGTAACTCTTGTGGCATGTTTGTATTTTATGTTAGAAAGTATCAATGAAATTTTTCTATAGCTTCATTCTAGTTAATAATAGTATATGACAAAAACAATTACTAGCAAAAATAATTTTTAGCAACCAAGTTGGATACTAAAAATGATTAATTTTTAGATGAGTAATAATATACAAATAGTACTGTATGTTGAATAAAAGGTTTTCCAGTTCTTAAATTGATTTATTCATAATACTGTTTTGAATAAATACTTATTATGATGCTAATGATTTGAGCATATTAAACTATTTAATATTTAATTGTTTCATACTTTAATTTTGAACAATACAGCAATATGTTAATATAATCTTTTATATTTGCAAGTTTATCGTAATAATACACTGGTAAAAAATAAAAAATTCGATATATTGAATGGCACTATTCAAATGCCATTTAACACATCGAATTTTTTATTTTATTAGCATTAGTTACTATTCGAAATTGACAACTAGAATTATGATTACATATTACATAATTTATTCTTTAAATTCGAATGTAAATTACTTTCAAGCTTTAAAATATTATTAAATTGGTAATAATAAATAATTTAATTCAGAAACACTATACTTCCAGTAGTAAAAAAAGTTATTAGAATTGGAAGTTCCAATTCAATGTATAAGATAGCGTAAGATTTAGATATCCTTTACTACTTTACTTTGATAAATTTCTTTAAAGTATTTATTCGATTTTGGCTTGTTTATAATCTTATCTATATATATATTTCAATTAACAGCAATGACTAATGAGGACATTAGTAAGAAAAAGTTTTTTTATTATGGTGGATACAAAAAAAATGATAGTTAAATCAGTATTTTTACAAAGAGCAATTGCTGCTGCTTCAATACTTTCATTGATATGAATATATAAAGAAATAAGAGCACTAATTTATTCATTTTTCTTATTAAGAAAAATTTTAAAATATTGAGATATTAGGTAGCGCCAAAAAAAAACTGAACTTTAAAATAAATTCATTAAAATCTAGTTTTTTTGGCGTACTTTAAACTTACTTGTATAACAATATGCATAGAACTATTTCACAAATATGCTTATGTATATTTGTGTAACAAAATACTATCATGTAATGAATGATCATTATAACCTGGCACAGAATCCATATGTGCAAAATAATTGAAAATATTTTGAATTATTTCGAAATAAAATATTTCAAAAATATTTTCTTGCAAAATATTTCGAATTATATTGCAGTTCGCCAAAAAATTTCACAGGTTCGCAAGATCTTTCAAAAATTTTCACCACTATAAATTTGCTAATGATATTTTACCTTAATATCATGCACATATTGAAGCGTCTCTTTAACTAATTTACAAAGTATAATTGTTAAGTATATATAGAGTTAGTAATAAGATTGCATTTAACAATTTCAATTATTTTTAAAAAAGTGAATTTTATCTCTACAAATACCAATATATATGCAATCTCTATATAAACCTACCAACTAGTAGCAATAGAGTATAGCAATAACATATGTTGAATTAGCGCTTGGTTATTATTGCTAAAAGATTCATTAGTATAGTATCGCAGATTTTTTTATTATCAATCTATTTGATTGTTATACGAAATCATGCAAATTATTTTATTAGCTATATATATCATATAAGTTGGCCTCCCGTAGTTTTACTAACCCCTAGGTAATATCAATAAGGGCGCTGACATTTATTAGATAATATTTTAGGGGGTGGAGATCAAAAAAAATCTTACCTTAGTTAAATTTGATTGGCTAAAATTCTATTTATAGATCTTACCTGGGGGTGGGAGGGTAAGCCCCTATAGTAAATAATAAATATTAGTGCCCTAATCATAATGGTCGAATTGTCAAAGCATGTATATGGTTAATGGGGTTATATTAGAGTGGACAAGAAATATGATGTGCATATATGTATATATTTGGTCATGTTTTATGTTTATCATATAGGTCTTTTAGCTTAACGACTACTGGGTCAAATTCGGTAATTCTATAAACTTTTAGAATGAAATTAAGAAAAAAAATTTGTCAAAATTGGTCTGGTAGTTGTTGATATATATTCGTATAAATTTTTAAAAAAAATATTAAAAACATTTTAGAAAATCAAGACCGCAATTGTATTGTTTTAAAAAAAAATACAATTGCGGCCTTGTTTTTCTATAATTAAAGTTTTTGTAAAATTTTATACGAATATTTCTCAATAACTACCAGAAATTTGATAAATTTTTCTTTATTTTCATTTACAAGTAAATAGAATTAAAATAAAAAAAAATTGCATTTTATATTTTATTAGCAAATTAATTTTGCCAAGAGTTTCGTCAATCATGCAGTTCATCAATCGTCAAAATTTCATTAATACAAAACCACAGACAAATTGGTTAAACAAAATTATAAAAATAATGAAGATATTAATAGTTTAAATAGTGTAAATAATGCAAACAAAGATATTAGTGAAAATTTAAATATTGTAGAAGATAAAAACAATGATTTAGAAAATTTACCTATTGCTTTTTAAAATTTTGACATGTTTATCGAAGTGCAAATAAATAAAGCTTTTATTAATTGATCTTTTTGTTCTATAATTATAATAGTTTCGTCAAAAGTTTCATCTATAGTTTTGAGTAGTTTGTTAATCATCAGATATCGTCAGACGAAACTATTTCGTCAATTGTAAAATAGGTTCGTTTTTAATACTCACCCTGATGGTTTATTGAATGATTAGATGACAAAATCATTTAAATGAACCGAATTAAATATTATACTTAACCTAGTGCTTTTATTGAATAATTAAACAATTACAGTTAATCTTATATTGTTCTGAAATACAATCGTTAAGATGAACAGAATTATGATAAACTTCATACTCATTAATCATATATTCTTGTAAAATACAATTGTTAAAGTGAACAGAATTTAACTTTGTACTCACTCTGGTAATTTATTGAACATATAAATGATTATGGATACATTTTCTTGAAACTATCTTTAAAGTGAAAAGAATTAAACTTTATACTTACGCTAGTAATCTATTGAATGATTATCATAATATAGATTGATTACAAAAAATATGATAATGTAATCATCCAAACGATTAAATGTCGCAATTTCAAATAGGTATCAACCAAATTTTTTCATACAATTTGATCACATTTTGGGATGAGTTAGTTTGCTTTTTTTGTTAGCTGACAGATAGCTAAGCAAAGAAACAAACTAGTCAGGCCCAAAAATATAGCCATTAGCCCTAATCGGGAGCAGATAAGCCTATTTCGTGTGAATCAGCACATGAAGTTGAACCTTTAATTAGTTGCCTATTTAGGCATTGTCTAACAATAATAACAATTGTTAGGATCTAGCAACATGATACAGACAAATCTCCCAACCCATATAGAATCCTGCCATTTTGTGGTATTTTAAGCTTTAACTCAAAAGTCAGTATGCTTAATACAGTGTGAGAGACCACCAGCATCACGAATTTAGCAGATAGCAAATACCTGAACAATTATAGTTGCTATTTTCTGTATATCCTGTTTCAGCTTCTACAATTTCTCAATTAAAATTTATTTAATAAAAGTTAACATCTAGTATCATTACCCAACTGACATATGAATATGAAAATATTTATCGTTGTGTTATTCACTGCATAAAAACCCAATTGTGCATATATGAATAAACAAAAATACAAAAACCTGTTAGGTAAAAACCTGTTCCTGAAACATCACCATTGTCACTTTAGATTATTCAGCACCACTATCTTATGAAAGATTTATTCAACACCTGCCTTCCTTGTAGTATAAATATAGAAGATATAGATATCACCTAGTTTGGTATTTGCATAGTATGCAAATTAAAGTATTTGTCCTTTTTTAATCATTATTTATTTCGTCGCATATATATTTGCCTGTTATTCGACTAGCGAAAAAAATTTTGAGCCCTATGTGCTTGCTCTGCGCCTGAGCTGCTTTGAAGTGCTATTTGCTTTGTCTCCAGCACTTTTGCTAGCGCTAGTGCTTAATACTAGAATACCTCCTTTTACAATCGGTTGAAATTAGTAAAACCCAAAATTTTCTAAAAGAGGGGTCGTTTAAAGCTATGTACCCACATGACATTTTCTGTGTAAATCAACCAAACGAAGTCGTGAAATTTTGTTTACACAGATCAGCCCGAAGAAGTCAAAAAACAAAAAAAACGCAAGAACATAAAAACGGCATTCTAAATCTATCTTGGGCCATTAATAAAAAATGTCAGAAAGATAATTTTACCTATATTGGTCCTAACCCTAACCCCGACCCTAATGCTAAATAGTCTTTGATATAAATTTTAACCAAATTTTCAAAAAATCACGTGGGATATAGCTTTAGCCATCCCCCTAAAAAAGTTAAACCAAAGAATATCAATTACCAAACATGAGCGATGAAACCATCCCAAAATTTACATATAAAGCAATCAAGCATACTACAAAGCACTAACGATTTCTTCTAAGCGCTAATATAGATCTATAATTCGTGAAATTAATTAAAACAGTAATTCTTAAATTGTATTAAATGTACTATAAAAGCGTCTTTAGAGAGTAAAAGTTCATTAGTAATAAACTTTATTCGAGTATAGACAGTAATCTATTCGAGATATGATCTACATTTTTTTTAGATATTTTAACAACTAGTGAATTGACTTGATTATATGATACTTGATCATTGATCGATTTAGATTAATGATTGAGCACCAATTAATGGGCTCGAGCAACAATAGTTCAATCCAATGATCGATAATACTGATTGATCAAATAAGTATATATTTGATCGATCAAAAAATTTTAATATATAGAAAAATGTCAGTTTAGGAACCTATTATAGGATCTAAACGGTTTTCTTGTTTTAATGAATTACCGTAGGTTTCCGAAAATAAGCTATTTTCAAAAGAAGCTACCCCCCAGATTTTCAGAAAAATTTTTATAAAAATCGTTAACAGTCGCTACATATAAAACATTTTTTTACTATGCAAACTTCAAAAGGTCGAATAAGTAAAGTTGTTCAGTGTAACGAAATACACCTACCATAAAAATTTCATAGCATTTGGACAACCTTTTATTAGTAGGTTTTCAATTTTTCGAAAAATTAACAATCCTACCCCCACGATTTTTTGTGTAACTTTTTGGCCAAAAAGGGTAGCTTATTTTCGGATAAATATGATATAATTAGTGATGTGTGATGTCTGAATTTTTTAGCATACAGTACATACAGTATGTACAGTACATATAGTTGTATAGTGTGTATAGCATGTGAAATACGTATAGTATGCATGTGATATAAACTATATATATACAAAATTTTGTCTGTGTACTGAAACTCGCTAATATATTAATTGTTAAATAATTGTCGCATAGCTTCAAAAAAAATGAAGGATCAGGTCAGCAAAAAGTAATATAAAAGACAGAAAATGTAACATGAGTGTTTCACATCAGTGTCAGAAGGTCGTAAGGTCCAAATCGGGATTAGGTGTTGATGTTATGCATCGTTTATTAATTCCTGTCATTCAAAGATTGACATGAAATATTTATGAATCCAAAAAAAACGTAAGTTATACTTTAAAATTGGTATCGATATGAAGTTTACCAAAATAAAACTATATATATCATATTTAAATAAAACATCATTTGTATTGTTGCTTATTTTTGCAAAACACAGCCACACCTCCTTGAATATTTTGAATTATTTTTTCGGTAAGTGCATGTTTTTGTTTTAAAACTAAGATTTTTTTTTTGGATTTAATTTTTCATATGGAAGATTCAAGATTAAAAAAAAAAATTCTATTAACATTAATAAACAAAATATTAAATTTAATATCAATAACAACATAAATAATATTTTTTTTTCCAAGTTTCTTTTTTGGGGGATGGCTAAAGACAGGTACATCAGAGATTACCCGGTTTTTCTGATTTTTCTAATTTTTAATTAAAGTTATAGTTAGGGTTTGGTTAGGATTAGATTAGGAGGTGGTTTTTATATAGTAAAATCGCATTTCCAACACTTTTACTTAGTCAAACAAGATGGTTTGAATAGCCATTTTTTATATATTTCGTGTTTTTGTTTTTGCCGTCTCGCTTTGTTTTGTTTGGACTGATCCGAGTTATATATCGGGTAATTTCATAATGTACCTGGCTTTAGCCTACCTCTTTTTTGGCCTTCATGCCGCCTGATGCACAGCAAACTTGTGTTCTCAAATTAGTTTCATCACGTTTAAGTAAATGAAAACTCTTCTGTCATGCTGATACGAAGTATCTTAAAAGTATTAGTAATCCAGTGTTTTAGCTTTTAATCGTGCTAAAGGCTTGGATTTTTTAATATGTTTAAATATTCATTATAGCGATTAATACCTATTAAGCTTTGATTAATTTTTTTTTGGTTGTCATGCTTTTCTAATATTCTATCGAAGGATTCATGAGACAGAAAACTATATGTTTGCAATTCCATAATATCAATAAAGATTTATGAAAGTAATTATATGCTCATTATTTAACGAACTTGAATCATTAATTATTTATTTTTACTATACTTTATTGATGCATTATTAAACATAAAATTCCATCAATAACTCGGGTTATTGATGGATCAGTAAAAATCAGTAAATAACATATGTCAATCCCAGAATGACGGAATCGATTATCGACGCATAACATTGATATGGTGTGATTTTAGTAATCGATGATGGAATAAACATTGATTAATCATTGCAGCAGCAAGCTCACTTGGTCGTCCTAATTCTATTCCGCTAATTAAATATTGAACACAGATCTATTGCCGAAAATCAGAAGTATTAGAATTCCCACGGCTCTAATGTTTGCCGTGAACACTTACATGATAGTCATTGAGTACACAAAGCAGGGAAGTCTAATTGTTTGTGAAATAAGATGCCTACGAAGTGATTGTAATTTAGGTGCTTGAGAGCACCCTATGTTACATAGCTACCTAATTTTTAATTTGATAATCGATCAATGATTGACCCAATGATTGATCGATTATATATGCTCGAGCTTATAAATTTTATGCTTGATCGATTATACTCGATTAAATATACATAATCGATTTTTGATCTTTTTAATCAATCATCGATCAACAATTTTTTGTCGAGTCAATTCATTAACAACCAATCAAAACGAACTTCCACTATGCTTAAGAGAGGGCATGCAATTTTTTCCCGTGCCCCTTTAGACGACCCCTATACCTGGCAAGTGTTTTGAAGATCTATGGAGTCTTAAAATTTTATGTTACTCAAGGTATTATTTATAGAGATTCTGTATTATTGTCGTAGGTGGGAATGGAATTTGGAATTTCCTAGTTAAATTAGGGTTAGGGTTAGGGTGTATATATTTAGACGTCCCCCCTAATATTAGACACCAAATTTTTTGTGAAATTTTTGCATTTACTATCGTAAGAGAAAATTAATACAAAATAAAAATGCCACCACAAAAGAAAAAACCTAAAAAATATGTACAGCAAACGTTGACCAATATACTTGCAACTTCGAAACGAGATTCTGAGGACCATAAATATCCAAATAAGAGGCGTAAAAGTTCAGATAAAAGTAATATACCTAATGAGGTCATATCTGGTAAAGAACCAAAAAAGTCAAAGCTTCGTGTCAAACAGCAAGAAACAGTAAATGATTCTTATGAAGATATGTCTGAGGATGAACCAGATACCCAAGAAAGAGTTGAACCCGAATCTGACGAGGAATTTGAAAACGAGACTCGAAATATTTTGATACCTAAAGAAATAGAAGCCTCCGAAAAAAACTACAAAATTGTAAAGCAAGCTGAATTAAGTAAGTTCTCACTTTTTTAATTGAGTGGTATTATTAAATTATATCTAAATCATGGTTTGACATTTCAGCTTTCCATAATGAGGGTCTTTCACCTGCAGAAAAAGTTCTTAACGAATTTGATTTGAATTATAAATATGGACCATGTGTTGGACTGAAACGATTAGATCGTTGGGAAAGAGCTAGGAAATTTGGATTGAATCCACCAATGGAAGTTAAAGAATTGTTGATGACAACTGTTGGACTTGAAGAAAGCATATTTAATGGAAGAGTATAGTAGTGTACATACATTGTTTTCATTAGTCTTTAAAATTTAAACCAATTTTTTTTAAATTCATAATTTGAAATTGGTATTACAGATAAAAAAACCAATCATAACATGAAAAAAATGATGCTAAATGTATATAATAAAAGTTTTACAAAATAAATGTGCTATCTAAGCTATCTAACGGTTTTATTATTCTTGTATTGGGATGGACGATTTGAAGTTTTTTTTTTATTATTCTTGTATTGGGATGGGTCCCAATAACTTTAAATTTAAGCAGACATATTCATTTTTATTTTCCCATATGGTTGATATCCAATTATCTCAAAATCTTCTAATTTGAAATCATTAATATCAGTTATTTTACGTTTAATTTCTAATTGAGGAAATGCTCTTGGTTCTCGTTTAAGTTGCACCTTTAACGCGTCTATGTGATCAACATAAATATGAGCGTCACCCATAGTGTGAATAAATTCACCCGGTGAAAGACCTGTAACATGAGCTATCATTCTTGTTAAAAGTGCATAACTTGCAATATTGAAAGGAACTCCGAGACCCATGTCACAAGATCGTTGATAAAGGACGCATGAGAGACTTCGCGTTTGCGTTTTAGGATCCGGGTTTGACACATAGAACTGACAAAACATGTGACACGGAGGTAACGCCATTTCCTTTAAGTCTAAAAAGTATTGTCAAAAAGTGTTTGTTTAAGAATCCAACTTTTCATATTCATCCTTGTCATAATTTTCATGTGACTATTTAGTAGCACACTAACTCTCCAGTGACCAAATGAATCAATTTTTTTAACATACCAGCAGGATTCCAAGCACTTAAAATAATTCTCCTATCAGTTGGATGGTTCTTAATTTTATTAATGACTTCTTGAAGTTGATCAACACCTTGACCAGTATAATCTGCATCGCAATCAACGTACTTTGCACCAAAGTGACGCCATTGGAATCCATAGACGGGGCCCAGATCACCGGATTTTCTATGACACAATCCAGCTTTATCTAGGAATTCACGTGAACCATTCCTGTCCCAAATATGAACACCCTTTTCAGTTAAGTGGTTCGAATTTGTATCCCCTCTAATAAACCATAGTAATTCTTCGATAACTGCTCGCACGAAGACACGTTTAGTAGTTAAAAGTGGAAGAACATTATCGCGTAAAGAAAATCGTATTTGTGGTGGCGCGAAAACAGATATTGTCCCAGTACCGGTACGATCATCACGATGTTCACCGTGATCAATTATCTGTTTAATAAGGTTGAGATACTGATATTCTTCGTGTTTAGGACTCATTTTGATTTGCTATTTAATGTTTCGGGAGACATGTAAAAAAATTTTAATATGGAATCTGAATATAGGGATGTACTGTATATATATATGCCTTAAATTTTATTCTCACGTGAATATGACGCGTAAAAATTGGAAAAATATTTTGGATAACTACAAAACCGCGTTATAGTTAGCTTTGATTGGTCAAAATTCGTTATGGCGATGAAAATTCGTTATGGCGATGACCATGTGATTATATGACCAAAAAAAAAAAAGTTACTTAGGTCATCGGCTCATCGGCCCAGGGACGATGATTTTCTGCCTATAAATATCTATTCCGTGCCATATTCCTACTTCATTCCGTTCTGCGGCATTCCGTGAAATGCAGAAAATCATCGTCCCTGCATCGGCCCAACACTGAACAAAATTTATAATAGCAGATACGTTTAAAAGCCATCTATTTTTTAAATTTGTATAAATCAAAAAAATATAATAACTTTTAAGATAATGGCCGGCTTTTATTTTATCTTTCAAAGTTTGTGAAGCCTCTAAGTGTATCGCACTGTAGTAAAAATTTTCAAAGTTCTTTAGAGTAATTTATTATGTTTCTTACCAATTTTAATAAAAAACTCGCCGAGAATGAATTCGTTATAAGTAGGTCGTTATATCTAACGGTAAACGTTTATTATTTTATATTTCAAAAATATGCTTTATAATCAATCATCTGATTAGCTGGTTTAGTAACTGTAATTGTTAACTTATATAGTTTAACTTTTAAAAAAAAACCAGTTTTCAAAAAAAATGTATAGTATAAAGCGGTTCCCCAATCTTTATATCTAATATAAATGTAGTTATGCTGATTTATTTTAATATCCTATCTATTCTGTATATATATATATATATTCCTCGGATAAACTTGGCGTTAGACAATATCGTTTGTGACCACTTTCAATCGAATAAAGACAAATACGTAGCAATAAAAGCAAGTTTAAAAAAACTTATTTAGTACAATATGAATAGGGCTAAAAAAATCGCAGATGACCGAATCAGTAAATCCGATTTCTTTGGCGATACTCAAATGTTGCGTAGAACTTATTTTTTACTATCGTTCATTCTCAATTTGACGGATATCGATTTAACAAATCAAATTTACAACTGTTCTCATAAATTCTGGCAAATAAGTGGGCGTTTAAAGTGTAATATTTCTAATTTGAAATTCTGAAATAAGAAAATAAAATAGGATTATCCCAGAGACAAAATCAGTAAACTTTTTTTGATGATATATTATTGCATATCGTATAATATTTATCAATATTTATATCAAATATTTAAAAATTGTAAAGCCTTCGCTAAGTAATTTATTAATAATTTAAATAAATTAATATTAATATATCTCCAAAAGGTCCTTTAAACAAACCAC
Source organism: Gigaspora rosea (assembly GCA_003550325.1). NCBI lineage: Eukaryota > Fungi > Glomeromycota > Glomeromycetes > Diversisporales > Gigasporaceae > Gigaspora > Gigaspora rosea. The sequence goes on along the minus strand of QKWP01003082.1, from coordinate 4,820 downwards.
CAAAGAACAAAATCTCGCTATGGTTATGTTTATAGAAAATCCTAAAAGCCGAAATATAATTGATGGGAAAGCAGCAACTGTATACCTATCAGTGGTAAGCCCTTAACAAAGAATGCGGGTTTTGAGCAAATGGCCTTATTTGTAAATAAACGCTGCAAAGGAGGCAACTTTACAAAAAGACATATATGAAAACTTGAAAAATCTGGCTGGGGTCTAGCTGAAAAAAATTACGCAAATGGCATTAATACTATTGAAGCTAAATTGTGCCCATATTTATGGAAGAATCAACGCAATATATGGTAATAAACAAAATGTTCAGCTCACTCTTCTTGAAAATTTCGGCTTAGATAATGAAGATTATAATGAATTATTTGATGGTAATAAATGTAATATATAACGATAATAATTCAAAATTTATAAAACAATAACAATAACTTAAAATCAAATATATTAATATGTATATAATTTTTATAGATCAAGATCAAAAATGAATGTGAAACAGAGAATGGTGCAGATAATACAGAAAATAGCATGGATAATACTGAGAATGGTGCAGATGATACTGAGAATGGCGCAGATAATACTGAGAAAGGTATAAATAGTACAAAGCGTAATATTTGATATTCAATTATTGTTTTAAATAAATAATATCAAAATATAGCGATTAATATTTTATATCTATACATGATTGAAGATAATATACAAAATAAAAAAAACTTCATTATCGTTTATATTACCATAGATGAAATTAATCTAGATAGTGATTCTGAAAAAGGTTTTTATTATTAACTTAATAATTATTTTATTAAATTAAATGTTTTTTAAGGAAAAATTTAAACAGTGCACCCTTATAAATTTTATATTTTTAGTAGCTTTAATAGTATAATAAAAGTTAAAGATTAAATTAAAATTAGGGTTAGGGTTAGCATGACCGAAATCCCATATGCATGGATGGTTACACAAGATTTTTTATATATTAAAATCATATAGAGGGGAATATACGTCATAAGGTAACACATGAAGGACATGCGGGTTTTCTATGAAACTTCACCAGTTTATTCTTCTGTTGATATATGAATATAGTGTAGAGACCGATCCGAGTAATCCGCATTCTGCTTAACTTTTACTAGACACACATTTTTACTAGTAAATTGTTATAAAGTAACGTAATACACAAAAAACTTGGAATTCTGTTACTTTTTCGGCACTTTTGGCTTATAAAATTTCAACAGCCAGTTCACGAAGGTACCACAATGAAGAACTTACTATAATTTTACGAACTAAGTCAGATAAGAAAACCGGTTTAGTTGTTATTTATTGGTTTTCATTTATATCGATATTACCAAAAATTATTTGGCTAATTTTTGCCTCCAATTTAGTCCAATTTCTACAAAACTTTACTGGGATGTTCTATGGCCATAACGTAGTTGTTTTGTCAAAACACATCTAACGCATCTCACGATCTGTATGACTTTCATAAGGCACGAGTATGAATGTATAAATGTATATACAAATGTATTACGGGTGAATATACTA
>QKWP01003081.1:0-18223 GCA_003550325.1 Gigaspora rosea | reverse complement strand
AATTTACATTTATTAGCACAAATATCTAATGAAAGTGTATATAATTTTTTTTAACTTGAAGCTCTCAACTAGCTCTACATGTTAATAGAGCTACTTTTTTCAATATTAAACGTTAAAAAATTAATTGATTTTTACGAAATTTTTTTAAAAAATTATTTGAAAAATAGCTCTATTACCATGTAGAGCTAGTTGAGAGCTTCAAGTTAAAAAAAAATTATATATACTTTTGTTTAATAGTTATGCTAATAAATGTAATTTAATTTAATATTTAAATATATGACCTATAAAAAATCCGAAATTAATGATCTTCATATATTACCCTAACTAATGTTTGATTTAATTAGTACCCTAATGTCACATGTCTGAGTCTAAGTTGATTCGAGGCAAAAACTGCCTCGATACTTACGTATCGACCAGTTTTATTCAAAATAATCAAGCGTCAAAAACATTAAACATAATAAAAAAAATATTTATACCAACGTTTCGGGCGATACTATTTTCCAAATCCGAAACGTTTCGTCCAGAACGCACCTAGTATCCCACCAAAATCAGTAATCGGTTTTTAAATTTCAATCTAAGCACAGAATGACAAGATTTTTGAAAAAAATAATTGAAGCTTTTTTTTTTATTATTCAAATTATTTATTAGAATTTACTTAATTACCACTGCAAACTCTAAGTCGATTCAAACATTTAAATGCATTTATATTCAAATAAATTTTTTTTTAATACACGTATAAACTTTAAATGCTATCAGTAAATGTGTTATTGTTACGATCATTCCAAGTTTTAGCTTGTTCGAAACTTTAATACCATTCACCATTTTTTGGATAGGTTTAAAGTTCGATTCAATGCTTCGAACCCTTTTTTTTTTTTGTTTGAAAAGATTATTAGATTTTTCAAAACAATCAAGTGCCAAAAACATAATAAAATATATTTATATAAACATGAAAACATGAAAACATAATGATAATAAAAAAAAATCTTTATACCTCATGAAGAGTTTTTTGTGCTCGATTCCTCAATAATGGTTCCTTCTCAGTCATAATATTCGATTCTTAATTCTCTATTGCGTTATTTACCTTCATCATTGTCATCATTGTTTTTTTTCCATTCTTTTTTCGAGTTCATAGCTACAGGTAGGATCCGTGAATAACCACAGATTAAAAATGAATATTCAATTTGAAAACGAATGTTCTGGTACGTACATAAATTCAATAAATATTAATTACATGAATACAAATATGGAGCTCTAAATATTTGAAGCCTTACTTAGTAATAATGTGCATAATGCCTAGAAAAATGAATTTTGTCCACCTCTCGAGTTACCGCATCCAATTAAAAGAAGGAAATTTTATTAAATGTTTGTGCACCTTGTATATACAGAAATGTATAGAAAAAACTATAAATGACCCAAAATTTGTTTGTATGTAACATATTATCTGCAATTGTACTGCAACTGTACGATTATCATTAATTTTTGTGCTTTCCAGAATTCACATAATTTCTTTTTCTTTAGTTTATTTGTAGGTATATACATACATACATTCTCTCATTTTCTTCCATGCAAAAAATTTATGGGTTTAAAATTTTTTTCATTTTTTTCATCTTAAATTTTGTTACGATTAAGAGTTTTCCTAGGATTAATGAGAAAGAATTTTTAATCAATAATTCACCTGAGATTAATGAGAGAGAAATTATACCCAATAATTTAAATAATTCTGGAGAATGCTTTATTCCAAGAGATGTCCCATCAAATATTCCTCTAGGCTGTTATGCTTTTAATAATAGCACAATCGACGGTTTAAATGGCCTTTCAAATTTAGGCTTTTCTAATGTTTATAAATCCCCCAATAACATCATGGATCCAGCACTATGCATCACAAGATGCACTGACTACATCTTTGATATTGCTGCCCTCAAAGACGGTAGTCAGTGTCAATGCGGCAGAGCCAGCATCGTATATTAAAGTAGGTGATTCGAATTGTAATATCACTTGTGCTGGTAATTCAAGTTATATCTGTGGTGGTGCAGAAAGCTATACAATTTATGACACAAAAGGCGGAGTTCCAGGTCATCCACAACCTACCATAAGTGCTACTGATAAAATTTCAATAATCAAGAATCTCAATAATGACAATAGATATCAACAGTGTATCAAAGATAGCCCCTATTGCGGCCAAAGGACATTAAATGGTACATCAGAAGAACTTGCAGGAATGACAGTAGACAAATGTATTGACTTTTGTCGGCAAAACAATTTTGCATATGCAGGATTAGAAATAGGAACTCGATGTTCCTGCGCGAACAATTACGATCATATAAATCAAATAAGCTCAGATCAATGTAGTACTAGTTGTGTGGGCAACAATCAGCAAATTTGTGGGGGCCCTTTAACTCTTAGCGTATATAGTGTTCCCACAGAGAACAAACCTCCATTACAGATTATTTTTCCTTGTGTTATTGGAGGTGTTATTCTATCAGTAATTGCTTGGATAATTTATAAATATGATCGATTAATATTCTCTTGTTGCCGAAAACTAATGTCACCAAAACCACACCTAGAGCCAGTAGAGCAACCAACATAAAATATAGTTTCTATAATTAGGGTAGCTTCGCTACGTAGTCGCACCAAAACCAAAATGTACATGAGTACATCTTAAAATTAAAAATTTCAGAAATAGAACTTATTTACATTATTATATTTTATAGTAAGATTATAATAAATTAATTTCAAAAGTCGTTTTCTTGTGGAATTAAATTATATCGTTGCTTAATTTCACATATTTTCTTTACCTATTATTTCGCACTATCATTTATTTAATTATTTCGTCTCAGCTATGTTCTACTATTTTATTACCAGCTTACATCGTTATATCATATATCAGTCACAGGACATGCCCTTTTACAGGGTCGAAATGTTATGTATAATGAAATATTGTTTATACTAAATAAATATTTTTATTAAAAAATTTTTTTTTACAAATTTTTACCAATCTATTTTAAAAATTACATAATTAATACTTTACATAGTTGCACTTATTCAGAACAAATGCATTTTATCCAATAATTTATTGTAAAATTCAAAGGATGAATAATAAAAATTAAAATTTTTGAAAAAATATAAAAGCAGAAAAAGCAGAAAAATGCATTCATATTACCAATATAACAATATGACAATTTTATAATTACTAGTATATTATTTTATAGTAAAATAGGAAATTGTAAATGATTATTGCAAAATACACTTTGACTCTTGAAATAATGGGCTCTCGATATAGCGGATACTAAGCAGAATCTTGATATAATAGTATAAATCTACAAGATAACGATAATAAAATTTCAAGCCTTGTTGCAAAAATTTTAGCACCTGATCGGGTATGTTAATATATACGCACGTACGTACGTGTGCAATAACTGATAATAACCCATTTTTATTAGTCTAATGTCATGTGATTACACGAAACCGGTATTTTCGTATATCACAATCAACCATCATGCTTTTAGAACTTGTAATTATCAAATAATTAACTCTGGGAACCCTGGAAAGTCAAACGGGGTCTATACGTATTTACGTAATGAGTGTTAGGTTCGTAGAATTTTCTCATATTGAATTTAAACACTATATGTGCAACATGACAGTTTAGTTGAAATAAAATTACCGAAAAATTTATATTAGTGAAGAATATACAATAGTTCTTAAATGTTCAGAAGTCATATAGTCCATTAAAAGAAATAAATCAAATAGGCAAATAAAGTTATTGTGGCGAATATGGCATATGAACTTCTGTGAATAAACAAATGTCCACTAAGAAATAAATGTTTAGATATAACATATTTAAATAATTTTACAGGAAATAAAATAAATATAGTTAAATATAAAAATAATAACTTTTTATAATTGCGATTTTTAAGATTATAATTTATATAAAATAAATAAATTATTCTGTTGATAAAAACTATTAACCTTATTTCATAAGCTGAAATAGTAAATCATTGAATAAAATCGTTATAGCATACTTCACGAGCAATAGCTATAATCCATCAACATTCAATTCATCCAGTCCGCTATCTATTCAAATTATTAGAATTAATAAAAGAACAAATTTTATTTTATTATAAAATAATAAATATAGTTACCTGGATAAAATGATGTAGTATAATTAATCAATTTACTTTTATAAACGTCGTCAGAATACGTTTGTATATGTGTACTTTTAAAATTTTTTAATATTTCATCCGATTTAGTTAGTTCTAATAAAATATTTTCATCATTCAGCCATTCAATAAGGACTTCACAAATTTTTTTTGCTGATGGACGGTTTAATTGGTCACTTTCCCAACATTTTTTCATCAGACTTATATAACATTGTGGACTATTCTCAATAATTGATGGCCGTAAATCGTTACTGCATATTTCAATCTGAAGTCGTGGTCCAGATTCTCGATTATATGTCACAGGCCTTCCATATAAGATTTCCCACATAATTATGCCAAATGAATAAATATCTGATGCTTTTGAATAATGACCTCTATCTAAAACTTCTGGTGCTATGTACGGTAAAATTCCATAAATCCCGCATCTTTTTGCATTAAGTGCTATGTTTGCTGATATTGAAAGTCCTAAATCTGCAATATATGCGCTATATAAATTATCTTGTAAAATATTACCGCTATGCAAATCTCGATGAATAAGTTCCTGAAAATGAATTATTTGAAGATCAGAAGCAATACAATGCAATAATGATAATTTATCCTTCCATTTCATTTGTACTACAGAAAGAAGGTTTTGACGCAAAGAGCCCATTGATGCATGCTTTAGGACAATGATATAATCTCCAAAATTATCTTCCGATATTCCATAACATTTTAAAAATGAAGGATGTTTAGAGCAGATATCGCAATACGCCTTTAACTTCAGTAATAAAACAAAACATTTAAGTTATGTAAATTATTAGAGAAATCAATGTGCATTTAAATAAAATCACCTCTTTTATAAATCCTTCATTATAAGATTTTGACCCATGAAGTAACTTGAGTGCAACATTCCTTATGATCTTTTGCTCTTTATCTGACCATTTGGCATAAAATACTGTTGCAAATCCACCTTGTCCTATCATTTTAACATCCATAAATTCTTTATATGAAATCCATGATAATGGATATTTCCTCAAAACTAATAATTTTTTAATATCGTCGTTAATATTAGAATTTTCATTTTCCCGTTCGCCTGTGGTTAAAAACATACAGTATTAACAAGTTAATTTAAACCATATAGAAGTAACTTGAATAATTTTAAATTACCCATAATCCTATTTTCTTCTGCCCTAATTATTATTGCAAAAACGTATATAAAAAGATTATAATTGCGGTAAAAAAAAAAAAAAAAAATTCAATAGATTATTTACATTTGGAACCAATGGTCAGCTTTCTGTAAATCTCTTGAAATTCCAATCCCATTTCGATAACAATAACCAAGTTGAGACATCCCGTGAAAATAACCCATCTCGGCAGATTTTGATAATTAATAAATGTCTTACGCTCATCTTTTTCAACACCTATCCCATGTTGATAGCAAAATCCAAGACAATATATTCCTCTTTCATTTCCCAATTCGGCAGATTTTTGATAATAAATAAATGCCTTATTGTCATCCTTTTCAACTCCTATTCCATTTTGATAACAATTTGCAAGATTGTACATCGCATCAGCGTTTCCCATCTCTGCAGATTTTTGATAATAAATGAATGCCCTATGTTCATCCTTATCAACTCCTTTTCCATGTCGATAACAGTATCCAAGGTCGCTTATTGCATTATCATTTCCCATTTCAGCAGATTTTTGATAATAAATGAATGCTTTATGTTCATCTTTTTCAACTCCTATTCCTTCTTCATAACAACGTCCAGTTTGATACATTGCAATAGGGTTTCCCATTTCAGCAGATTTTTGATAATGAATGAATGCTTTATATTCATCCTTTTTAACACCTACTCCATGTTGATAATTGGCCGGAGCGTAGCGACGGACCCTAAGTTTCTATGCGAAGTGATACAAAAATTACCTTCCTGATGTGCTTCAATTGTAAAAATCTTGACAAATTTTACTTTTTTGATATACTTGCATATATATGATGTAAATCTTATCAGAAATGGAATAAACTTTTTGTCTGTCCGCACGCGTGTCTATATTTGTGCTTTTAATGTTACCAACATATGCATATTAACGCGTTTGTGTAATATGATGAACATCATCGGACATATAATGCTACGCATTAGCCCAAGATTATAATGTGATCGATGAAACAACTTATTATAAATTTTCTTCATTTTACTTTTTTTGAATATAAAAAAAAAGAGAATATTTGAACTTGCATTTAAACAATTAAACGTATTACTGTACTACTTGTATATATTTTATGTCACTGTATGGGTAATACAATTCTATTTGAACTCAGAGCTATGATTTTAACATTTTTCTTTTTGTCATTTTCTAATTTTTTATGCTGGATTTTATTCTGTACCAAGCATTTCTGAATTAGAAATTAGAATTGTTAAACATACAGTTAGGTTTCCGCATGGGCCTGAGCTACCCATGGGTTTACACGGAATACTTATTTCTGCGAGTGATACAAACCCAAAAAGGTCTAAAACGATAATAAATATTTTATTAGGGTTAGGGCTATCTTAGACTAAGGCTAGGGCAAAATTGCCCTCCCGTCATTTTTACTTAACCTACCCAAGGTAGGTTTAGATTGTTTTTTGGTATTTTTCCAAGTTTTTCGCTTTTTTTTCTTGTTTGCTTCGCCGGCAATTCGTTAAAATTCTATAATTTGATTGGCCGTGCGTCACGTGATTCTGCTCCGCTTTAGGCGACCCCTAGTGCAAATCTTACGTTTTTGATACTCCTGTACTCCTGCACTTACTTTTTTGATTACTTTTTTGAGACATAAAAAAGTCCCGTGACCGCCGCGATTAAAGACCAATGGAATGATTTTAGGGGGGTTGATTTGTTGCGCAGAATTTTTGGGGTAGTTGACAATGATTGGCTGACACGTGTCGCGAAGCAGCACGTGTCAGACGTTATATAATAGATTAGATGGTCGATCAAAAAAATTTTTCAGAATGCTTTTTGGAAAGTAAAATTTTTTTTCTTTCGCAGGTACTAACGTAGTGTTTTCTTTTCGTAATTACAAGACTTTGCTACTATTAATAAGCCATAAGGAAGCTTTGGTATTAATATTTTAGTACGTATTAAAAAAAAAAAAAGGGGTGCCAAAATCAAAAACAGCTTCGCGTACCAGCATCAAGGTTCTGCCGACATCACAAACAGCTTCACGTACCAGCACCAAGGTTTTTTTTTTTTTAAAAAGTTATTGTTAATTAAATATTATTTGGTTCGTAAGAACTAAAAAAAATGTGAATATTTTCGTAAGCGTAGATTTAAATTTATGTCGACCAAGGTGAGTTTTGTTGAGTTGTTATATGTTTGAAGTTACGCTGCCACTAGAAGTAAATCAGAGAATTGAAAGCTCATCGTGGCCACAGCTTGTAAATGCTGTGAACGTTCTTCTCTGTTTTCGAAAAGCTGACTGGCACGGTATCGGGGCCTGTGGTGAATAAGGCATATGAATTATTATTGACTGGCATGGTATCGGGATAATAATTCTTGACAACTATGATACAAATACTCATTTATATATACTTTTTGTATCCAATAGGCGAGAACAGAGATTGACTTAAAAAAAAAAGGGATGCCAGAATCCAAGGTCCTGCCGAAATCAAAAACAGCTTCACGTACCAGCATCAAGGTTCTGCCGAAATCACAAACAGCTTCACGTACCAACACCAAGGTTTTTTTAAGTTATCGTTAATTAAATATTATTTGGTTCGTAAGAACTAAAAAAAATGGGAATATTTTCGTAAGCGTAGATTTAGATTTATGTCGACCAAGGTGAGTTTTGTTGAGTTGTTATATGTTTGAAGTTACGCTGCCACTAGAAGTAAATCAGAGAATTGAAAGCTCATCGTGGCCACAGCTTGTAAATGCTGTGAACGTTCTTCTCTGTTTTCGAAAAGCTGACTGGCACGGTATCGGGGCCTGTGGTGAATAAGGCATATGAATTATTATTGACTGGCATGGTATCGGGATAATAATTCTTGACAACTATGATACAAATACTCATTTATATATACTTTTTGTATCCAATAGGCGAGAACAGGGATTGACTTAAAAAAAAAAGGGATGCCAGAATCCAAGGTCCTGCCGAAATCAAAAACAGCTTCACGTACCAGCATCAAGGTTCTGCCGAAATCACAAACAGCTTCACGTACCAACACCAAGGTTTTTTTAAGTTATCGTTAATTAAATATTATTTGGTTCGTAAGAACTAAAAAAAATGGGAATATTTTCGTAAGCGTAGATTTAGATTTATGTCGACCAAGGTGAGTTTTGTTGAGTTGTTATATGTTTGAAGTTACGCTGCCACTAGAAGTAAATCAGAGAATTGAAAGCTCATCGTGGCCACAGCTTGTAAATGCTGTGAACGTTCTTCTCTGTTTTTGAAAAGCTGACTGGCACGGTATCGGGGCCTGTGGTGAATAAGGCATATGAATTATTATTGACTGGCATGGTATCGGGATAATAATTCTTGACAACTATGATACAAATACTCATTTATATATACTTTTTGTATCCAATAGGCGAGAACAGGGATTGACTTAAAAAAAAAAGGGATGCCAGAATCCAAGGTCCTGCCGAAATCAAAAACAGCTTCACGTACCAGCATCTTTTAATAACAGATAATATCAGGCGTACCGAAAAATTAATTGCAATTAATTTTACCATATGCGTATACAATTAGCAATCAATTAAAAATTATCACAAAAATAATTGAAACTCAATTAATGACGAAATAATTGTATCTCGTAGAGCACTGCATGCAGTATCTGATGTGACACGATTTTTTTTAGATAATGAAAAATTAAAACCACATCGACATGTATTAATATAATATAAAGAATATTTTCAACAATTAATAATATTATCGTTATTATTTGCTGTGGAAGAGACACCAAATTCAGTACATTGCTGGTAAATCAACATGCTTCGCATCTAAATGATTCATTAAATTCGTAAAGCCAGTTCCCTTTTTTGTCTGTGATCCGGGAGGAAATAAGTTACATTGATGCTTGCCGTCATCTATAGTTTTAAAAATGAAAAAAATGAGTGCACTATTTTGACGTGCGTGTCTTTAAAATTGTAACTTTCTTTTGTTATGTAAATTTATTTAACTCGATTCACTATTCAAATTTGACGCAATAAATTAATATAATCTTGACGTGCGTGTTTTTAAACTGTAATTTTCTTGTGTTATGTAAATTTATTTAACTCGATTCATTACTAAAGTTTGACGCAACAAATTAATATAATCTTAGCGGCGATATATGAAATGCAGGCTAATTACGTAAAAATTGGAATCGGCCAGGTCGGCTCTCCAAAGTGCTATTACACAATATAAAATTACAATCAACAAGTTATCAATATTGATATAGATAACTTGTCAATTATAATTTATATTGTGTAACAGCACTTTGGAGGGCTGACTCTAAAAATTGCAATTAATTGACCAATTGTCCCCGCGCCACCAATCAATTAATTGAGTTCGAAAAATTGCAATTAATTGCCCCCACAATCAATTATTCGGTAGGCCTGGATAATATCACAATCGACCGACGGTTTAAATGGCCTTTCGAATTTAGGTTTTTCTAATGTTTATAAATCCCCCAATAACATCATGGATCCAGCACTATGCATCATAAGATGCACTGACTACATCTTTGATATTGCTGCCCTCAAAAGACGGTAGTCAGTGTCAATGCGGCAGCGCCAGCGATTTTGTAGCATCGTATATTAAAGTAGGTGATTCGAATTGTAATATCACTTGTGCTGGTAATTCAAGTTATATCTGTGGTGGTGCAGAAAGCTATACAATTTATGACACAAAAGGCGGAGTTCCAGGTCATATTATGCAGGTAAACTGGAGTCGTGAGGCGTAGCATGAAATTAGAATATCGTGAAATAAAAAAAAACTGCAATATTAACAGATATCATTGCAAAAATCTAAATATCCAAAAATCTATGAAATTTAACATATCAAGTGATTAATAATTCAAGTTATTTTCAAGATAAAAAACAGGAATAGACCTTGGTGTACATAAGATATGTTATTGCCCATTTCGTGAATAATTGATTTATTCCTCGGTCCTTAATATGCATTTTAAAATTAAATTTACATAATTATAAAGTTTGGCTTTATTACAATCACAAGACTTCTTTCAATTTATTTGTTTTCAACTTATAAAAAATATGATCTCTTTAATCCCTAAATATAATTTATTGCATGTTGCCTGTTTGATATATAGGAACAAATCATGATCTTACATATAGTAATACGTCGTACAAAATATAGTAATAAATCATGATCTTACAAAATATAGAAATAAATCATGATCTTACGGAGCGAATGGTACTGTATATCCTATGATTCTGACAACATTCGAAAAGTAGCACATTTCATAAATCTAGACACAATTTATAATAAAACATTTCATTATTTGAACTACACATATGAAGAGAGACAAGTGATTCGCATTTATTTCATTATTTGAAAATCATAAGTTACTTATAGCGATTATCTACGAAGAATATCATCGTAATTTTCAGCATCGATTGGGCCACTTGCACCTAACTTGGTGATTCTAGTGACAGAATGGCAAATATCAGGAACTCCTACCTGATGGCGGGCCCTTTATCAAAAAAGGTAATGAATAAGCAAATATCAAAACACGAACAAATAACATCTAAAATACGTACCATGCAGGTATTTGATTTACCCATCTGCCAATCGTCGCGCCATTTGGAAATGTAAAAACGGTATCATCACAATTTACGGCGCCACTTGCCATAAGATTCGCTATGAAAGCCGCTTTTGTCTGACCTGGAATTCCATTTCGGCAGTTTGGCGTATTAGGAACATCGTTAAAGCCAGCATCATTCCATTGAAAGACAAGTGCTGGCATATCCTTTTTTAATTCACTTAAGAGAATAGTTGCGACGTTTGGATCTTTAAGGGCTACAGAAAGTTCAGATGGTTCTAAAATGTAAGAAAGCCAATAATTAAATTTTTTTGTTTGTTCGTAGTGTTTCATTTAACCAACAGTTTTTACTTACCCATACCACATTTATGTGCAAATATTACAACGTTTATTTCTTTAACTGATTATGATATAGATCAGTCAAAAACCCTACACAAATGTTAACAAAGAAAACTCAATACCTTTGTGAAGAAATTTTTGAAAAAAGTTTGCCATTTTTTGTGATCAATGATAAACGAATTTTTTTCTGATGTCATTCTTAAGTATAACAGAGTTTCATTCTGATTGGTTATCAAAATATTCCTATAAAATGCCGATCATACCTTTGGTCAATGGATGCCACTTATGAAAGAGAACTCGGACGTCTAATTTTAAAACAATGCCTTTGTATTTTAACCACCTAAAATTAAACTCTATGGGATTGGAATTAATCAGAATATCGCAAGATTAATTTATTCCAATAATGATATTAGATTGAGGTGGCATACTGATTAATTAATCAAAACTATGTTAGATAATTTGATCATTTTACTATAATCAAATTTTATATCAGTAAAATTAAAATAATTAAATGAAATATCATTTTACGTAATTTAAATGTAAAGAAAAGAGCAAATTCTAAATGATTCACTGAATATTGCACTTATTTTTCTAATTTCTTTCGATTGAAAAATCTTCGTAAGGGCTATTACAACAAAGTTACGCTCGATTTTTTGCATGAAGTTCATGTTAATTCTAATTTACAAGCATCAAAGATAGAATTTTCTAATAAATTTGATATATTCTATTATTCGAACATTTAAACCTAAATATTAATAAAAAATTTTCAAGCGTAATTTTATTCTTTACACTTTAAAAACAACTTATGAAAATTTCCAGGTAATACTATGTTTGGTTAATTAGAATATTTTTGAAATAGATCGATTTTAATAAATATTTATTTAATTTTCAAAGATGCCAAAAATCTCTAATCGAAAGCGTCAATATACCATCATTGCGAGAGCTGTGCTATACAAAATTTCTTGAGTTAGATGCTAAAGCTGGTTAATTCAATGATTTTGGATTATAAGCAGCACTACAAGATCCTAAATTTAATCATGAATTTAATCTATTTATTTGAGAACAAAAACCTTTGAGTGAATTTCCTAAAATATTTGAGTTTATAAAGTACCGAGTCTGTTACATTATCATCCATCAACAAGAAGCTAAAGGTCTTTTCAATAAATGGGACCTTAAAAATAATTAAAATATGGCAAGCAATCTTCAACAATCAAAAATGCGGCTTGCAAGTTTACCGCTCAATGAAATTGGTTGCAATTCTTTAGAATTAATGGAATTTAGAATCAAAACGCATCAGCAGCAAGCAATTTCTACAAATGATCAGATTTTAAGCAAGCATGAAGAAAATGTTTAATGCTAATATAAATTTAATAAATTGATTAATTGATTTACATTGTGTAATATGAAAAATCTGTGAATGATAAATTATATAGTTAGCTAATATAGTTTTGATTAACTAACAATTAAAAGCATCATGTTAAAGCAGTGAGCTGTGAAATAGGAAAAAGATTAGATAATACTAAAAAAAAAAAAGAAAAAAAGTAAGGTAGGTTATTATAGAGAAACCAAGTTAAAGTGTGATAAGATAATTGTAGGTTATAGGCAAAGATAAAAAATAAAATCTAAAATAAAAAAAAATATGAAATAATTATTAGATTTATACACGTACTAAGTTAGAATAAGTTAAAATAAGATCAATTGCACGTTTTAAATACTTTGACCAATTATAATTTTTAAATACACATCCCGGAATTGAGTTATAAAGGTTTCTATTGTGAACTATTGTAAAAATTCTATTACAAGTATGTAATTAAGGTTGTGTTAGTGTTGTATTGGAATTATTATAATTTTTATAGTAAATTAATATATAGAGCATACCTTCTATTCTGGTGGACATAGTAGAAATTTAAGGTGAGTTAGTTCATACTAGAATTGTTATAAAATTGTGTTAGATTGCATTAAATTATCATGATTTCTATTGTGAATTATTATAAAAATTCTGGTAAAAAATTTACTCATTTCAGTGGTATACAGTAACAAAATTTGCTATTTTGGTGATATATAATATGTGAATATTCAAAACAAAAAAATTCTGGGCAGACATGTCTCAGATGTTTCATCTAGACTGTCTGCTATTCATGTCTGTGTCCTATAACAACATGGCTACCAGTTATAGTTATAAATATTTATTAAATAAATTATATTATTTAGTAATACACAAATCTGATAAACCACATCAGCAAATTTTATATATAGGTATATTTCAATTACTAACCAAATGGATATATATTGATTATAAACACCTCTGCCAATTTCTATCAATAGTGATTATAATCAATAGATATCCATGATAGTAAATAATCAATATATAACTAATATATTGATAGTGATTATAATCAATACATATCTATAATAGTTAATAATCGATATATAATTAATATAAAAACAATTAATATTTTGATAATAAAAAATATATAATTTATTAAAAAAATCCAATTTTAAAACTTTTAATTTATTAGCCAGGTCAGCCATATAAATAGGAATATAGAAGGCTCTGGTAGGTTTAGGTCAGAAATAAATTAGTCCTAGTTTCAGTACTTAGTAGATAGTATAAAAATTGTACAACAATGTTGTAATGATCGATATACCGGTACATCTAATAAAGACCAGAGGCATGACCTCACCTTAACAACAAAAAAAAATTTTTAATTTATTAAAAAACTTCAAGATTGTTAAAACGCACCACTGGTGTTCAATACTAGTATGAAGATCAATATCAAAAAAATAAACAAAAAAATAAACAAAAATTAAAACTAATAAATGTTAAGTTAGAGTTAATAGTTAGGGTTAGGGTAAGGCATAGTATATAGTAAAATTTCACAAGGTGGGGTTTTTTTTTAAAAAAAAGGGTGGTTTCATAGATAAAATTTTGAGTTACCGGTAGAAGATATTTTTTAAAAAAAATAACAAACCAACAAAAATTTTATATTACACCTAATCTTTATATTACACTGCATTTAAAAAATTTGATTGGTGAAAATCATTGTGGTGTTGAACACCAGTAGTGCGTTTTAGTAATCTCGAAAAACTTTATATATTTTTATATTATAATTACTATATAATTCTATAATTACTATATATAATATAACATGAACAAACAAGAAAGAGCTATATAGTTTTTTTGCAATAGTCCTAGTTCTTGAATCTCTATTTCTAGTTCTAATATATTTTTTTGCAATAGTTTTGGTTTTCAAATCTCTATTTCAAGTACTATTTCAATACCTTGACAAAACATAGTACAGGAAAAAAGTTAGTAAATGAATAATATCAAAAGACAAAAAAACAAAGCTATATATTGTTTTTTAACAGTTCTAGTTCTTGAATCTCTATTCTTAGCACTATTTCAATATCTTGTCAAAACTTGGTACTGAAAAAAAGGTTAATAAACAAATAATAAAAAAACAAAAAAAAAAACAAACAAAAAATATATACATTTTTTTGTAACAATCCCAGTTCTCTAATCTTTATTTTAGTGCTATTTTAATACTTCAATGAAACATAGTACAGAAAACAAAGATTAGTAAACAAATAATACCAAAAAAACAAAAAAAACAAACAAAATAAAGCTGTATATTTTTTTTATAACAGTTCTGGTTTTCAAATCTCTATCCTAGCACTATTTCAATATTTTGACAAAACATAGTACAAAAAAAAAGTTAGTAAACAAATAATATTAAAAACAAAAAAACAAAGCAATATATTTTTTTTGTAACAATTCAGTCTTCAAATTTCCATTTTTAGCACAATTTTAATACCTTGACAAAACTTGGTACTAAAAAAAAGATTAGTAAATAAATAATACTAAAAGACAAAAAGAACAAACAAAAAAGAGTTATATATTTTTTTTTGTATTAATTTCAGTTCTTGAATCTCCATTTTAGCATCATTTCAATATCTCAATGAAATATAATACAAAAAAAAAGGTTAGTAAATGAATAATATCAAAGACAAAAAAACAAACAAAATAAAATTATTTATAATCTTTAATGTAGATCATAATGCATAAAGTTAAATAGCAGATCATAATACATAAAGTTAAATAGTAGTCAATAAAGGGTTAATAATTTATAATTAATTATTATATATCAAATCAAATAATTATGATTATAATTGACCAATAAACAACTTTTTCCAACGATCCCTCATACCAAAATTCTAAGAAAACTGGCCTACGAAAAACTGTATAGTTAGCATATCTAAAAATAACAAAACTTTACCAAGCTGTTGTCAGGTACAAAGTCCATTCACTAAATGTTCTGCGCATAAAATAGAGATGAAAAAGACTTGCAGACTTTTAAGCGAGACACCATGGCAGGCTTTGGTACTATTGAGCAAAAAAGTAGTAGAGAAACTCTGGAGCTTTGTCAAGTCCTATGGATATGAAAATAGAAGTAGAGACCTGGTTAGATGTGCTATTTTATATAGCATAACTCCTACAAACTCATTTTGTTTTTGGTACTCTTTACGGCATCTTTTTGGACTTTTCGAAATTTCAAAAAAGTGGGCGACTTAGTTTACCTCTCCAAAAAATTGATAGTGTTTACCTTCTAAATTGGAAATGCACCTACCAAATTGGAACCAAGTCATGAGTGAAATCAGGTCCTTTGAAATAAACAATGAATAACACATAGGATGTTTTGGATTAAAATTTAAAATGAAATTTCCTTCTAGAATTTTCTTTTAGACATAGTTGATTTTTTATTTTTTCTTATCTGTTATATATGTACATATAATACTTAGGCAAGACAATTCCTTGCACAGTATTACTTATGCGATTTTGATCGATTTACTTAGTAAAATTTAGACTTTACTATATAGTGATTATAATTGATCGTTTTATAAGTACCATCGATTTTTTTCTGCATGTTTATTTATTGTTTATAACATATTTATTTATTGCCTACAGCATATTTATTTATTGTCTACAGCATATTTATTTATCTATTTTACTTATTAGAGTTTGTGTTCGAAAATAAGCTACCTTTTTGTTGTGCTTTAAATTACTTAAAATAGTAAATGACTCGAAAATAAGCTACCCACGGTTTTTTTTGTTAAAAATCGGCAAAAAAAGGTAGCTTATTTTCGGCAACATACAGTATGTGGTGTAACATGAAGATCAATATCAAAAAATAAACAAAAAAATAAACAAAAGTTAACGTTAATAAATGTTAAGTAGAGCAATAGTTAGGATTAGGGTGAGGCATAATATATACTGTAGTAAAATTTCGCAAGTGGGTTTTTTTTTAAAAAAAAAATGTGGTTTTATAGATAAAATTTTGAGTTAGAAGGTGTTTTTTAAAAAAAAAGCAAACCAACAAAAATTTTATGTTACACCTGATCTTTACGTTACACTGCATTTAAAAAATTTAATTGGTGAAAATCATTGTGGTGTAAAGCACCAGTAGTATAATTTAGTAAAACCGATTTTAGAAAACAGATCTTTTTAAGCTACTTTTAATTATTATCGAAGTTGCAGAAGTGTACCTTTTTTACAAATTTCTAGATAGAGTTTTGTGATCCTTGTATTAGTTTTTGAGTTATCTAAATTCTAAAATCAAACAAAATGGTCAACTGGGTAACCATGACCCGTTTTTTTATATTTTTATAGATTAGATAGCTTGAAAATAATAAAAAAACTGAGAACATTTGCAATAATCTATATAAAACAATTATTTATTTATAAATTTTATCATTAATAAGAAGATAATTGAAAAGGTCAGAAATTTGAAAATTTTGACCAAATATGGTATACAAAACTGGGTTACCCAATTTGAAACTCTAGTTAGGGTTAGTTTTAAAAAAAAATTATAATAAACAAGTATTAATGGGTTTTAGAAGGCTAGCAGATTAAGTATAGAATATAGATTTCATTTTAAATTATAATCTGCAACAATAATTAATAAATGGAAAAAAAGCTATGGAATTACTTAAGGCAGAAAAGGCAAGGAACCAAGAAGAAGAAGAAAAAAAAGGAAAAGAAGCCAAGAAAAAAAGAAAAAAGGAATGATAACCCAGAAAATGGAATAGAGAAAGAAAAAATGTTAGTAAAAGACAAGACTGTAAAGTAAGGCTGGACGAAAATACTGAGTATTGCAAAGAAAGAAGTATATGCATAGATTGGACAAGGAGTTCATGTGAGATGGAATATAAATAAATAGTAGTTTTAATAGGTGGCAAACTCTAACTATAGATCTAGATAGTTTTTCTTTATTGAAGAAAAAAACCTAGGAAGAAAATGTTTGATATAGCAGGTCACACTTAGGTATCTCTAAGACAACTGGGTAGGTCACACTTTAGTATTAGCACCATAAAAATGGTAAAACTTTATAAGATAAAATAGTATATTTTAATATTTACAAAAAGTTAAATAAATTAATAGCAAGTTTGCTGAAATTAAAAAAAAATTTAGAAAATTGCTATTTCATTAGCAAAAATATATATACATCAGCAAAAAAAAATATGCGTAAACCTCTGCAAGTTTTTACGCAAGTATAAACTTGCAAAAATCTTATAATTAGTTTGGAGTATTATGTAGGGGTAATAATTACGTAAGTTTACACTATAGCAGATATATATGTAATCTTACGTAAGTTATTGCCGTAATATTTTGAAAATCTTATAATACAATGCGAAATAAAAAAAAATGCCCCTTTGGGGGTTGAAGGATCGCAGGAGTAGTATTTTCGCATATTTTGTGATGTTTTCGCATTGCTTCGCAACATTTTGCAAATTTTCACAAATTTTCAAAATTTTTTAAAAAATAAATAAATGATATACATATTCACATAATCATGCTTTTTTACAGAATTTTGCAATATTTCGCACAGTTTTGCAATTTATTATAAAATTTTTATTTTTTTATTTATTATTATTATATATTATATTTTACATTTATTAAATATATATTTTTAATTAATATTACATACTTTATTATATATTACGTATTAT
>QKWP01003080.1:14139-36317 GCA_003550325.1 Gigaspora rosea | reverse complement strand
TCATACATATCTTTAAGAATTCGCTTTATACTATCTAATGTTCCACATCCACGGTGCAATGAAATATATTTAAGATTTGCACGTATGTTTGGATGGATTTCATAAAAACGCTGAGCGATATAAATTGCACTAATTCCTTCATGTCTACCTGACCTAAAGAAAGGAATGATTTTTAGTTGAGTTGCCAAAGGTTCTCCGGCAAGATCATCAAAAACTATAACAGTAAATCGGCCAGTTCTTTTAAAAGATGAAATATCATGTAGTTCTTCAGGTGCAATCAGCTTAAATTTCACATTTTCATACCATGGAGCTTGTTTATCCATGGCTATAAATTCATAAAAACATTGTACCGTTTCCCATAACTCTTCATCTTGGTGTTGCGCAACAACAATTAGATCATCACATGGAATATACCTTTCACCAAAATTTTTACTTCTGCTTTTTGGTATTTTATGACCACGTTTTTCACCAGACATCCATGGATATATTTTTGGATATTTACTTCCTAGGAGCAAACGTACTACCATTTTCTTCTTTCCGGACTCAGAGGTGCCTGCGACCCCTAATCTAAATGGGTGCCTAGGTGCAAATGGATTCTGTTTTTTTGAAGGTATAGTTTTGTCTAATTTACGTAGTTCATAATACTCCATAGTATATTGAAAAGTAGAATAATTATTTAAGAAATATATTTTGTTATTCGCAATGCCTAAAAAATTTTCTTTGAATGATGCAATAAGGATAGCAGAATCTCATGGAGGAAAATGCCTTTCCAAAGAATATAAGTCCAATATGTAATGCAAAAATATCATCATGTTCCAGTAATTATTCGTGAGAATTTATCCCATCTAGTGATATTTAACGGGCAGTTCTTATCAAGACGTATCTAAAATAATTGGACGATATACTGATGATGTTAAGAATGCATCAATGGTTATTAATAGCTACCTTCGAAAAAATGAATTTATTGTATTTGATCTTACTAGGTCGGAAGATGATGCTCTAGCAATTCGTTTAAGATTTGATACTCCACTAGATTTGCAGAAAGAGATAGAGTTAAGGCAAAAACGCAAGATAAAAAATGCAATACCTGCTGAGTCCACGAATTCTGACCCCAAAAAAGCTGAAAAATCAGCCATGTAAGTGTCCTGCTTCACAGAAATTGTCTGGCTTCAAGTGATAAAGTCATAAGAAGATGGGATATATTATCCAATTGTGATCTCAAGAATAGCATTAGGAAAACGGTGGACAATTACCTATTTATGTCCTCAAAGGTATTAGTAGAACTGGCATAGCCAAAAAAATAATATGTAGATAGTATGAGTATTTTATATCACGAAACAATTAATAAATCGAATAAATATCTGTGTACTATGCTTCTATTTCTAAAAGTCACTTTCGGAATCTAACCTGCAATTGACTCTTTTTAGAACTTATCCAATTAACCGGAATATAATATTCTTCATATTGTCTAATAATAATGGAACTGCGCATCATATAATCGTTTTTATATATTTCAATCCATTTAGTACGCCACTGATTAAATTGTTCTCGGGTTTGAGGATTTTTCACTTCATGGCTCGTTAAACCTAGAAACTTCTTATCATTAGAAGTACCATCATCTCTCATTGCATTCCAAGCTTGGGTTGCTAATGATTCGGGTCTATTCTTATAATTTCGATAAGCTATTTGTATAATTCTTGCTTTTCCAAAATTAGTCTTTGGTTTATTGCATTCGTGATCCCAATGTTCCTGCATCAGGTCTTTAGATTCGAGACAATCAACATACCTCTGTCTAGTAAAATGGAATATTTTTTTAGGATTCACATTATCGATTTTTATTAATTTCCAGCAATCGAAACAAATAGCCATATGACTTTTGTGGATTCTTGGTCTGTAATAATCGAAATTAACAAATTTACCTTTACCATAAGATGCGAACAAACATAGTCGATGATATACACTAAATTTTCCAGCATTCAACAAATTCTGCAAAGGAATTCTAACTCGCATTGCCCATTGCACTAGAGTCATATCCTGCTTTATAATAGAGAGGTTATCAAATAATTTTTCATTATCAAAGAGTTCGTCATATCGTTTTCCATCAATATGTATATAATTCCCAATATATGAAACGGCATACTTGAGATCAAAACCAGGGCGATTATTAATAGGTTTGGGTAATGTTCTATCTTTTTTATCGAGAATAGTTGCAATATTAAAACCAGACATATTCGATAAATATAATAAATTTAGTAACTTATCGACCTATTTATAGATATATAGCGTTGAGTTAATATTTAACGATTATATGACCTATTTAATAATTTTGGGTTCGATATAGATACTTAAAAGTTGATTCAATTTTTATGCACCCAAAATATACACATATTAGAGTCGCAATAATATATAGGTTTCTTACCTGAAAGATTCAAATGCATTTTCACTTATGCCAGTTGTCATGGTTGATTAGGGGTGTGGAATAAGTTATAGATATGAGAAAAAATAGATTATTAGAATGTGCTTTTGTGAACCAACCAGTAAGTTCTTTCTATATATTTTTGCGGACTGAACAAACCACCCAAGTCAAAGTACTGTGCCACTAGCAATTATGATTATGCCCTTTTGAATACACAACACACATAGTCAGAGGCCCTATCGTCAAGAGGTGAAGACTCAAGCGAAATTTTTTGCATAACTATATATACCCGTAACAAGTAACCCAAGTGATCGATCNCACCCAAGTCAAAGTACTGAGCCACCAGCAATGATGATTATGCCCTTTCGAATACACAACACACATAGTCAGAGGCCCTATCGTCAAGAGGTGAAGACTCAAGCGAAATTTTTTGCATAACTATATATACCCGTAACAAGTAACCCAAGTGATCGATCTATCAACGCAATATAATCTTGTGCAAGAAAAAAAACGTATTATTTACCCGATTCATCTAGCATATCATAAGAATTTTCGGATTGGGTTGTAAATGATAAGATAGCAATAGGTTATGTACTTATAAAAATTTTGAGGTGGATGCATTCAAACTATTTCTCATCTCGTAGTTTAGTGGACGAAACCGCGGGAAGCCTGCGTGATCTTCCTCTCCTTACTACGCAAACAATGATAATTTGACGATCGCGCCCTCTAAAATTGGGTTTTGAAGGCTTGGAATAATATGTAATTCAGATTAGAAATAGTAAACTTATATTAGAGATTGTTATAGAAGCTACATGTAATAAAAAATAAATGCATTCTAAAAAATATATCAATAATAAAATGCAGATATATTGGAAATCCTCTATAAATCATCATAATCGAACTAGAACAATTAAGGATATGCAAATACTTGCAGAAAAAAGGGAGGGTTTTTGTATTTCAAATGAGTATATTAATAGACAAAATCCTCTTGAATGGCAGTGTAAAAAAGGACATAAATGGAAGGCCTCACCTAAAAATATTATTAAGGGAAGTTGGTGCAGACAGTGCCGATGTCTTAATATTGATATAGCAATTAATATTGCACAAGAACGAGGTGGTAAATGTCTTTCTACAGAATATAAAAATTCAAACACACCAATGCTTTGGCGTTGCATCAAAGGACATGAATGGTATGCCCCTCTTACACGAATAAAAGATAAAAAAAGATGGTGTGCGCAATGTGCTGGTATCAAACCTTGTGGTCTTGAAGCTTGTCAGGAGATTGCATACAGTAAAGGCGGTGCATGTCTTTCTACTGAATATAAAAATCTTAATGTTTTAATGCAATGGAAATGTGATAAAGATCATAAATGGTTTGCAAGTTTTAATGGTATAAAGCATGCCAGATCATGGTGTCCATATTGCTTAAACAAACACGAAAATCTATGCCGTGACATTATAACAAATATTCTTGGCCCACCCTCTGGTATCCGCCGACCAGATTTCTTGAAAACACTGGAATATCCTCGAGGATTAGAGCTTGATATCTACTATCCACAACATGGGTTAGCTATAGAGGTACAAGGTATACAACACAGGCAATATAGAAAACGCTTCCACAAAAATGAGAAAGACTTTGAGAAACAATTGATCCGTGATCAACTTAAGAAAGAACTTTGCGAAGAAAATTGGATTGTCTTAAGGTATGTTTGGTACTACGAAGACCCATATATAGTTATTCCAGAGCATCTTCGAGAATTGGGTCTTATTAAGTAAACTTAAAACTTCATTTGTTGTTATGACTACACCCGAGAAGACTATTCTATAAAGGATAAATTGCATATTTTTTGCGGACCAGACGATCACCTTTACCTAAGTACTGGGCTACCTAAGGTAATTATGAGCCCGTTGAGTCTCACAACATGCATAGTCAGAGGCCCTATCGCTCAATATTAGAGACGAAATTTTTTGCTTGACTAAGCATACCCGTACGAATAGCTCCGGCAACTGTCTTATCGACACAAAACAATCTAGTGTAAGAAGGTAGAATATCGGTAAAAAATTTCAGATAGAAAGCGGAAAAAAAAGATTTTATATACATATTTATTTGAGCCTTATGCACGTAGTGCTCAAGGAATGTTTCAAGTTGGTTATTGTTACGTGGCTTGTTATATTTGTATTGATATACAATTAATAGCCTCGATTATCCTTTTTTTATATAATTGTATGTTTGTTTTTAAGGGGCGGATTACCTGGTAAGCCATAAATATTTGTACATCCAAGCCATAGGACACTGTCGAATAATTACTAACAAACACAATTATTGCACACGATAAATCAATCAACAATCGCACATTTTCTATATTCGGATTAGATTATTAATAACTTGTTGAAAGACGTATTTAGGCACGCTATTGCTATATTTAAGCCAGATCTACAAATTTAGAATAACCGTTACTTATACATTATCACGAAGTGCAGAAGTGTAATCCCAGGGTCCGCTTTTTATCACATGATTTATTCTCTACGATAAAGAATACATGTTTCGGATGTAATGTTAAATCGGGTTAATAATCATTATTTTCAAGATCACCCGGTCCGAGATAAGCAAATCCGAGATGTGCGTAGATATCCTATATCTAGATCCATACTTATAGACTATGTTGTTATTATATTAACTCATAATTAAGATGCAATAGGCGCAATGAAGGTACGATGAAGGTACGATGAAGGTGCGTTGAAGGTATGATGATTTTTTTTTTTCTTATAAAAACGTATGGAAATATCATATCGTGAGTGTATCTCAGTTGGGTATCCGTCGAAATTAAATTTTTGTGATGTGGACCGATGATCAATTACGCTTATTGATCGATGAAAGAAAAAATCGAAATGCGGATTATTATAACATTTCCGGTAGTAGTAGGGTAGACTTTTGGAATAGTATAGCAAACACAATCAACGAACGATTTGGGACCACCTATACAGGACACCAATGTAATAATAGATTTCAGAATCTTGTTAGAGATTACAACGTAGGCGTTAAACTCTATATACTATTTTAACTATGACATTCCATATGATAGTATTTCAAATGTACTTTTATATTGGCTGTGTTGCCTCGCTGAAACTTTTTTAGTCGATGTGTTTATATATAGCTGGGAGCAAAACCGGAAAGAGGAGCAGAGCAGGTGAACGATATTTTGAAGAATTTAATTCTCATTTTTGGGAGAGACCTGGTAAGTTCACCTATGATACAATCTATCACCGTAGTAGTAAATATATAGATAACTCATGAAATTGCCTTGTATATGAGAATATAGAAACTCCATTCGACATATTGCATAATGCAAACACATCCACCAGAAGACGTCGCCGTAACCGTACCCCACCACCAACTTACGAAGTGCCATCAATTCTAAGTACTAGTCGCCGTGAATCCACCACCAATCAAAGGAATCGATCCGCATCACCCATCCGGAGAGTTCCTAGTAGAAGGGATGAGAATAGTAATCGAGATAATGTAAATAGTGCCGTTGGACATAGCTTAGCTAATGTAAATGATGTGTGTGGAGATTCGGGTAATAGCACGAATGATGCAAGTGGAAATTTAAGTAATGTGACTTACTCATCTTCATCTGAGTTGATAAATATTACTTCGGCCCTTAATTTATCTGCATCACAAAATGACAGCGATTTAAGTATGCCCGATATAGGGGGGCCACTGGAATCTATAAATGAGGAAAGTTAAATTCACGGCTGTTAAATCAAATTGAAATAAATCAAAAAAATTCGCCAGAAAATAAAGCATTTATTATGTCATACGATCACATGACTTAACAGTCCCGTATCCCTGTGTTTAATATTTTATATTTTTATAATAACGATTATCAGTTCGACCGGCTTTAATAATCAATGACCTGCATTATTGCTTCGCAATGACCCAAAGGGTCTAAATTTTATGCGGTGTTACTCTCCTGCAAAATCATTTTTCACGGTCGATTTTTTATTAACTGTTAACAAATAACTAGACCCTTTTCTTATTATATATGGTTCCGCGATAAGAGCAAATCACGAATGGGACTCTGCGAAGTAGGGATGCTTTGCATCCTAAAAAGGCTATAAGGCTAATACGTATAACGTTCTTTATCAGTAGTTTTATCCAAATTTATATGCCATGAGGAACTTGGAATTCCCAGATCGTCAAGATCGTTGTCTTTTTTACTTCGTAGTACCGATCGTTGAATCTAAGGAGGGTTCAATTTACCTAAAAAAAACTACAAAATATATTTAGTATTTGGAACTTATGGCCGAGCGGAATTGCTTTATGGAGAAAAACTGACGTTAGATTTGGGTAATATAATTACTAATCGTGTATTTTTCTTTCTGGCAGGTTCTCTAGATCTAATGAACGTGAAGTATAAAAATAAGCGTGTTTCCACCCTTAAGATAACTGATAAGTTAGCAATAACGTTATTTGATTCACTTGCCTGTATATTTTTTTTAAGTAATTTGTGTTATTTCATTTTACTTCAGCTATGAAACCGAATTTTTTTCTTACTATGATTTTTTTTGTATTTAGGTACGAAAAATGAGCAGTAATAAAAAAACCACCACCACCCCCAAGACCAACGATAGTAACACCCCCAAGACCAATGATAATAACGCCACCACCACGAGTAATAGCGCCACCACTTCTACGACTAATGACAATAACCCCTCCGAGACCTATTATGTACCCCCAACACCGCCCAATCCAAGACCTAACCAAAGGACATCTAATTCCAATCGTCAACGCAATAATAGGAGAAACAGATATGGTAGGAGGTAACTTTTTATTAGCGCTCTTCATATATTTGTGAGACTAAGGCTAAAACTCATTTCATCGGGCCATGTCCGTGCATTAAATTAGACGATTCAACCTATGACCCCAGAGAAGATGATGACTATAACGTTGATGAAGGCAGACCCTTGGACAATCTTTCGAGAGAAAAGTTAGAATGGGAAGAGGAATATGATGATAATGATTATAGGAACCCTGGTGAACGGCAGGAAATGTTGGATCAAAATTAATAAATAGTTCATATTTTTGTCTGCAGTATGCAACCGTGGTGTATTTTTTTTATTTGTATATTGTCATCCTGGCAATAATTTTTATAAATAAAGAAGAGGTCCGCTGGTCTCGCCATTTTTTATTTTAACACGATTTTTATAAAATAAGGAGAGGGTACTGGTATAATGTACTAACAAATCGAATTAGAAAATCAACTCCTAATCAGGTGTTACTATGATTTTGGTAAAGTGTTTGAGAAGAGATATGAATATTAGAAAAATAACCCAAAACATATAGTTCAGGTATTGGTAAATAAAGTTAAGGATCAAGTTCCCAATTTAATTAGTAAAACTTCATTGCGGAAAAGAAAAGAGAAAGCTCAAAAGGTTTATGAATTATTCACTGAAATTGGAGTAGATAAGATACAAAGAGTTAAATATTTGATGATTTCGAAACTAATGGATGATATAAACTCAGTCTCATAATTATTGCTTTACTGCTGTATATGTCACATGATGTCGTGACCTCGAGGTCACATTCTATGTAAACAAATTTTACTTGTAATAATGCATATTTATTAATACAGTATAAATAATATATATATAGCACATAGGAGTTCAGATACATGATGGTTTAATGGGCAACCCCCAGAGTCTATAGATGCGGTAGCATAATCTCAGGTTAGAAAAAATACTTAGAAGTAGTAATAATGCCGTTTTTACTGTGTAATTATCCAACCATGACATCAATGACACGATCTCGAAGTTTTTGGTACTTTTTTATATGCAGTTTTATAAATATAATAAATACACGATCAACTCATGTAATGCAAAATAAAGTTTAATCAACATTTATGCATTCATATTTCAGAAAATATGCTTTATTTGTAATGATGAAAAAAAATAAAATCTTATAATAAATCTTTGCGAGCTATTTTTTGATTTCAACCGAATCGAAATTGCTACAGATGCATTGTTTTCCTTAAAAGCAATTAAAATTTAGACCAACTACATAATAAAAATAATTTATTTATTCGCTTGATATAATGAATTTACCTTAATTTACATTAAGAACTACTTGTTGTATGTCATATAAGTCAATAACAAAATTTTCGCCAACAACAGTATCGGGTACCACTGCAGTATAGTCTTCAACATTTGGAACTCCACCCAAGATTGGGGGATCCCAAAAGGCATCTCTAACAGGAATAGTTACTTGAAATTCATTATTATTTGGAGCATTACAACCGGTTGGTGTATGAGTATTATGATGTATAGTCCCGCATTCCCACTATCATTTGCAAAAATTATCTTAATCCGGATATCTGATTACAAAAATACAGCAGTAAATTAATATTACCTCCTTGACATATATTCCATTTCCTGCTAAAACTGCATTTGAGGATAATACACCACCTGGTAGTGCTTGACGTACCCATAATCTTGCCTAATATAGAAAAAAAAATCATAAAGTTGAAACTAATCGAATAATGAATAGATGTTAAACATACAGGACATACTATTATTGGCTGATGAACAATTCTTTTGATATTTATTTTAGGATAAATTTTAACTCCAAATACACAGCGAACGTATTCCTCGTGCATCCACGTTTCGCATTTTGTGTTCCATAAATCAATTTTTTGAGTATTAGCAACTTCGCAAATTATTCTTGCATGGGAATTTCTCTGTGTAACTTTAATTAAAAATTGTCTTTAAAAATAAGTATTATGATAACGAAATATTAAAGTACTTTGAAGTCACCGCGGGGAAAATCAGGATATGGATTTGCTCGTTGTACAAGATTCTCTCTCGGACAAACTGCAATGTCTGGAGCTATTTTTTCTCCAATTCCGATTGGATTGTAATGGTCTATTGGAAAATTTTGTATTTTTATTACAAGTCCCAGAAAATAGAATTAAATAAAAATCTCTTACAAGATTGACCAGAAGTTATTATCGGTCCAAGCTTTACTCTATTATTTGGTTCTTTAAAACAATCTTGAAGATATGATATAACACGTTCATGTGGTGCGTACGCCATTTCAATAATATAGATATTTTTTTTATCAAAGTGAAATTTATATCCTGACGATTCGTTACGATCAAGAAAATCGTTATACTCTTTAACTGAAATGTTTTTTCCGATCTGGAAGGGCAAGCTGAATACAATAGAAGTTAACAATGAATAGCTCTTAAAGAAACATGAATAAGTCACGCTTACCTTTCATCTGCTAAATGAAAATCTGGCAGTTTAGGGTGTCTGTGGGTCAAGTTATCCCGAATTTTGTTTACTTTGTTACTTATCCAATAAGCCATGCTTTACAAAATATAAAAAATGAACTTTGACATGTAAATTTAATGATCCGAATTTTATATCTAATATGATAATCACACGTGATTACCTGTGAGACGTTGCTTTATTATAGCAAAACTAGCAAAACTGCAAACTGTTTAGATGCAAAGAATCCTCACGTGAGAAGGATATTATAGGTCGAAGATTTTAAATGCTTGATTAACGAAATCCTTAATTTTTTGCATTCTTTCCGAAATAACCTTTTCTGGATTTTCATCATACCATACTTCAATAAGATAAATTCCATTAAGCTGACAAAGGCATCTTTTCTTCCGATCACGATCAACAATATCCTCAAATCTTTTGATATCCTTATACCAACTAGTGCTATGAAGCCGATGTTGACTTCCTTGCACCTCCAATGCGATTTGATATTTTTGAAAGAAGGCATCAAGTTCCATTCCGTTTAAGAAAGGAGGTCGATATTCAATTATTGGTTTTTCGTTAAGAATGTCCTCAGCTATTTGAATACATTTAGCTTGGAATTTGCGATTTTTCTTGTCAAAAGCAATTACGAGGTGGCTATATTCCGATTTCTTCGCAAATTCTTCTATAATTGGTCTTAATATTGCATTCCTTGCTTCAAGCTCAAGAATTGTCGTCTTAATACGCTCAAAGAGGATTGGATACCGCAAACCAGTTTTTAATTTTACTATATCAACCTTATTTTTAGCATATTTCTCTATAACTTGTTTTAAAAGTTTGGTATTCTCGACCTTAAGCTTTGCAGTCTCATCCTTAAGCTTTATATATTCTGCATTTTTAGCCTCAAGATTAGCTTTCTCAGCCATAAGTTCTGCATTCTTAGCCTTAAGCTTAGTTAGTGTGTATTCCTTAGCTTTCTCTTCTAATAAATCTAATTCAGATTGCATTTTTAGTAATAAAAGATGATTTATTTAATTTTTGAACTAGCATAATCTATATTACAATATTTTATAATATAACAAATCCTTGAAACACATGTGCAAAAGTAAATACGATTATGTATGCGAAATTCGGCCACCAGGGCCAGCTTTATTGATATGATAAGAAAAGTAAAAAATATATACAATGGATTAAACAATGAAAAGAAAAAAAAATATATACAATGGATTGAACAAATTCATGGTAAGAGGGAGAAGGTATAAGGTTCATTATGTAACTTATCAAGAACCGCATTGATCAAATATTTGGGCAATCGGTCTACATCGGTCACAATGATGGGATACGTAGGTAGTTGTTCCAATGGTTCCAATAGTTCCGGTGGTTCTGCTATCTCTAGTACCGCATCTATTGCGCCAGGAGTAAAGCTATCCATAGAGGGGCCCACTATTATACCAATAGTCCCTTTTGGTTGCTTGGTTCGAGTAAGCACACCAAGCAACTCATCTACAACCGGGCGACCTATGAATATATTTAATATCATTAATTGAATTTTAACCAAAACATCTGATTTAATATAATAATACCTATATTAAGTCTAACCCAATTTTTACATTGGATAATAAATCGTGTCGTGGCAATTTCACATATAATATCGATGCCACCGTCGCCCGATCTCCTAAATTAAAATAAAATGTGAATACTTGTGTCATAATCATCAACCAACCAAAGAAGTTGCACAGGCGGAATAGTCAACGACAGTGCTTTCTATGTTAGAGTGTATCCTATTCATCATGAATTCCCAGTGCCTAAGCATCTCGGGAACACCGGAAACTAGAACGAAAGAACGTTCACTGCTAAAACAGTGGCCACGAAGTGCTTTCAATTTCTTCTAGATATTTACACCGATGTGACAGCGTAACTTCGAATACACAACAACTCGACAAATAACTCAATGAGAAACTCACCCTTTATGGATAACTTTAGCACCAATGCTCTTTAGCATTTCAACAAGATCCACTTCGAATATTAATCCTTTTATATAGGGTGATTCTACGATTACTACAGCAAGAGCGACAGACTCCCCTCCAATACGAATAAATTCTTCAACTTCAAAATTCATCTTTGTTTTTTTAAAAAAAAATATTAATCAAAAGTGGAGAAAAAAATAAAAAAGAATCACTAAAAAGCGATAAATAACAATATCTTAACTATACTGCCCTTTATAAATGGGTTTCGCCCGTCTCTGAATGGTAGTGTAAAGAGAAGGGCAACAAAGAAAAAAACCTCATATGCACTTTACGCCAATCTTTACACTCGACATTGCATTACGTTTGTCATAGGGTACCCCTAGACATGCGGAATGTGCATTGGAGATCTCGACATCTTCGGCATTACGGCGTAGAGAAAGATCACTATGTATTATATTTTGTTTGAGCACCTAGTAGAGCCTTTAGTTTTTATTAAAGAAACTATAAAACCGGAAATATATGTGTCTTTGTTAGAATAAATAAATTTTTGTACTGGCTTTGGAGTAGATCTAAAGCTTGATTATTATTTTTTCTATGAACGTTTGTAAATAAAATTCGTATAAAGATTTGGTTGCACAGATAACGTATGTGTCATGAGATTGTTAACCGAATTTGGGTTGGGGTACTATTTCGAGAAAAACTTAAAAATGGTACTTTTTACGTAACTTATGCGAAATTTATTCTAACACGTTATCGCATTCACATCGCTTATATATTCCATTCGCTACTTTTTTGCATGTTTTGCAATATAGGTGTGAATGATGATTGCATTCGTCACAGACCTTACATCCATGCTTCCAACCTCTAAAGATATGCCACTTTTCGAAGTACTGGTAATTTTGTTTGTTTTTATATGTAGGTATGCTATTCTGATCTTTCATTGTGATATATTAACCGAAGAAAAAATAATTTATACGTGCTATTTTTTTTATACAATACAAACCTGTAATATGTAGCACTTGTGTTTGTGCCCACAAATAAATTATGCATAAGCCTTGTAAGGTGATACGGATAAATTTCGTGGAATTTATTCTAACAGGTTATTGAATATTTAATGTTAATTATTCGAGAATTTCGAAATGCAATAAGAATAATAACCGCATATACTGNAATTTTTAAGTTAAAACAAAAAAAAGAGCAAGGGGCTTTTCGAGGTCTTCAAGAGTTTTTAGTAAATAAATAAATAATTTTTTTTTTATTTGTATTCGCACTATGTAACTGCGATTTATTTTTTTATTATATAAATAAAATTATTTTTTTTTTATCTGTATATTGTCGCTCCGGCAAAAAATATTAATAAAGAAGGGGGGTCCTGTGGCCTTCCCATGTTTTATTTTTACGTGATTTTGACCCTTTAGGGTCGTTCAAATTTCACAGATCTCAGGTCGTTCAAGTTTACCAAAAAAATTCTCGAGTAATGTACATCGATAATAACACAATAAAATAAATTTACGAAATACACATGCGAAAATAAACATGATTATTTATGTAAAATTTGCCACCAGGGCCAGCTTTATTAATATAAAAAGATCATTATCTTTATGAAATTTCCCTGATACAGTATTTTATATATGCATTAGCGGAAAAAGTTTTTATTAATAAAAAAGGAAAAGAGAATAAAAGAAAGAAAAAAGAAAGGAATGAAAAAAGAGAGAAAGAAAAAAAGAGAGAAAGAAAAAAAAGATAAAAAAAAAGAAAGATAAAAAAAAGTAAAAAATATAAATACAACGGATAAAAGGTCAGAATGCGATAGTATCATAAATATCTATAAAATAATAATACATAATGTAAAATTACAAAAGTGATAGAGAATGAATAAAACATTAAATTATAGTCTAATCTGAATAATCTATTTCTATCTTCTAATACACGAATTTGTTCGTAAAATCAACCAGCGATAAACCTTTCTATATCTTGACACATTCTATTATACACGGTAATAATAATATCGCCTTCTGACCTTTCAGCCGATTCATATGCTCCTTTTTTAAATTTTTCTTCTAAAACCCCTATGAAAACTCCGAATGCATATTTCCCATCTCTCACAACCGTTCTAAACTCATCAATTTTATCACGACCTATAAACAAATTGTTTGTTATTATATTGATAATTGTTGTTTTTGTGATTAGTAATTACATACATATATCTTCTGAAAACCACGCTTTGCACTGAACGACAAACTTCATTCCAAAAATTTCTACTATAATATCTCGTCCTAGATCTCCACTTTTCCTATAAATTAATAATTTAATGAATATATATTTCATCGTCATATTTAGCTGGGGCCAGCATGTATCTTATTCATCATTAAATCCGGCAGGGCTGGTCCATTTCCAGACATCGATAACTGAGAAGAACGTTCACTGCCGAAACAGTGGCCACGATGCGCTTTCAATTCTCAGATAATTTACATCGATGTGATAGCGTAACTTCAGATACATAATGACTCGATATATTATTCAATAAGAAAACTTACCCGACATGCGTAATAACAGCACCATACACTTCCAATTCTTTCAACAACATAACACAGAACTCCTCAAATCTTTTCCCCAACTCTTGTGATGTCTAGGGATGGGTTCGGTCAGCTAGGTCAGCTATCGGTCAGCTATCATCGACTATCGACTACTAGCCGGCTATAGCCGGCTATAGCCGATAAATTACTTGATCAATTTCTTAATCAATTTTTCAATCAAACATATAAACAAGTGCCAAATAATTATATTTTTATATGATATACAGTTATACATATTAGAGTACCCTAGCCATGACGAAAAAAAAGTTCGGCCACATGCTGTAAACAGCCAATCAAAATAATCAAAATATTGAAGATCCGATCTACATTTCAAAACAATCTAATTCTGGTCAAATTTGTACGGTAGATCATTTGGCCTAATTTTTGACCGTCAAAATTTCACTATCACGTGATTTTTGGCCAATAAAATAACGAGAGCAGGTGTAACGTAACACAAGCGGAAGATCAAAACAAAACGTTCGCTTTTTCAAATTTTGAATAAGAAATCACCTTTCGTGCTCTAAAAAAAAATTCCTTGAGCAATTCTACTAATGTTTTGCCAACATCAAGCCCTATAGGACCCCTAGCACTAACTTAAAACGATCTTGAAGATTTTTGGGCATAGTCACGTGACAATGAAAAAGTGACGGCGATCCTGGGGAAGATGGAAGATGCTAGGGTATTTCTTTCAATAATTCTATATAATTTGTACACTTCATGCTGAATTAAACAATAATTATGATTTATCAGCCAGGAAATAAAAAATTTGGTATCGGCTAACCGGTCAGCTAAGCCGTTATAGTCGACTACATCGACTACGGCTATAGCTGATCGGCTAGCCGACTATTAGCTGACCGAACCCATCCCTAGTGATGTCTCTCCTTCGATACGAACAAATTGAATTTCTTGAGGCATTTTTTTTGGTTCAAAAAAATAATTTGTGTTCGTAAACACTGAAAAATTTTTATTTATATATCCATCACTCCTTTTCATTAGGAACATTTTGTAGAGAAAACGTGTAAGTATTACTCGAATCATTTCATCATGAAAAAAAACATGCCGAAAAACCATTTTTAGAATATGTCGAAAACTCTTATTTTCATCAGATTTATATCTATTTCTGGTCGCATATCAAAACGCTTATTTAACCTCAAATAGAAATTAAGCACTCAGGTTATTTACGACAATCGCTTCCTATAAAGTTTTATGGCAATCAGTTATAACATTTGTTTATATGCACCCCACTCATACTAACTAGTCATTACAAGAGATAATCTTATTATAATAACAATGAAATGTAAATCTGACCGAAATTTAGTTTAGGACATTTTGGGGCTCTGCAATAACCAAATAAATTATGCATGCAAAATTTCTATAACCTTCCATTTGATTCTATATAAAGTTTGTTTAACATCTATATTAGGCATTTGTACGAATTTCAACTACAAGTATTTTGGGCCGAAATAATAATTATATATGAAATGTACTGTATACCGGTATATGTGTCTATACACTGAAATTAAAAAATGGCAATTTCTACTTGTGCCCCGTCTCACAAATAAGTTATGCATAACGAAGGTGATACAGATAAATTTTATATGCGGAATTTATTCTAACACGTTAATCATTCGAGAATTTTTACATTCACATTGCTTATATATTCTATCCGCACGTTTTGCAATATAGATGTGAATGATGATTGCATTCGTCACAAACCCCTATTTTCTCATAAATTTATCTCCCGAAACAGCCAAATATCTGATAGTAGAGTTTGGACACGGTGTCCGGCTCGTCAAAATTGCGCAGAAAAATGAATTAATTACATGGCGCAGTAGACAGCAAATTAGTCATCGAAATCTTATTGGAAGTAGCAAATTATTTTCTGTGACGTTCATTATATTACATTTGGTAGTGATTACTTTAAAATAAAACCCGATGCTTTATTAATATATGTTTAAAAATGCACGTGCAAAAAAATATATTATTTTTCTATGGTAGAGTCTGGACAAGCTTGTCCGAGCTCGTCAAAATTGAGCAGAAGCTGGATCAGCATCCGGTTAAATTTATCTCCCGAAACCTATATTTTCCTGATGGACATGCATATAAGCTCAAGTTAAATTTATCTCCCGAAATAGCTGTGCATTTATGACTAGATTATTTTTTTTGATGGTAGAGTCTGGACAAGCTTGTCCGAGCTCGTCAAACTGTGCAGAAGAATAAATGAATCATGTATGTCAAGTGATAATTTATAGCGCAGTATTTCACATATTTTACGAAATTATTTATTGCACATTACACAAATAAAAATGATGGCTGAGGCTGGACAAGCTTATCCGAGCTCGTCAAACCTTATGCGTTAAGATTTCAGCCATTACATATTTGGTTTCATCCGCAGTTAGATTTAAGATGAATGATGGGGGGATAGATCTAATCCGGGCTATTTTTTCTTTCCCAATGCTATTAAAAAGCTTGTAAATTTTTTCGGATCTCTCTGTCCTTTTTCGCAAAGCTTCATCAGAGCATTTTGTCTCGGGAATCGCCACCCTAACCTCTTTTTTAACTATCGCTTCAGATCCATCCTTGCCAAACTTGGGTTTTAATTCCTTGTATCGTTTAAATACGGCTTCCTCAAAATTAAAATAACTGAAAATGAGACCCCGAGATGCTTCTTCGTTTTTAGTTTCAGCATGATCAATCCTTTCAGAGAGTTGTAAAAAGTTACTTACGCTTTCACTTGTTTCTTCCAAGCTCCTACCACTATCAGGAATCTCGGTTAATAATTCTTCGATAAGTTGTTTTATTGTGCTTGATACCTTCTTCCCACCAGTTTTTTTCACTTTTTTGCTAGACGATTTTTCGGTAGATGCGGATAATTCCCTAGTACGTTTTTTCTGGGTAGTCTCATTAAGTAAGGGTAATAATGGTGATACAGCCATTGGAGAACCTAATCCAAAGTCATCGCCTAACATTTCTGCAAGAGCAGAAGTTCCACTAGACTGAGATGATGATTCAGAAAACCTTCGTTCGGATACTACTGGATCAATGATTTTATTACAATCGGATAAAGGGCATTTGTTTTCTGTTGTAAGTAAAAATTTTTTTTCTATACATTTTCTATGAATATATGTCCACATGAAAGTATTGTAAATGATTCGAAATTAACAGATAATATTTTGTTTTCACATAGTTTACATGGTGACAATTCTGTAACAACGATATCTTGTACTATGTTATGTTTTGTTTCTTTTAAAATATTAAAAGCGAAGTTTTGGAGATTAGTAAGAGACATAATAATGATTAGATACCAGATAAGTTTTTAACAATGAAATTACTTATACTTAGCTTTTTTATATAGTTTATTCCTCACGACTAACAAACCTAATTTGCAGATTTATGAAAACTAATTTCGGGTTTGGCGATCCATTCATTCACAAATTATTTAGTATGGGTCAGGATCGCTTGATCTTCACTGACAATCTGAATATTTTCAGCTAAAAAGTAATTGAGACGCATAAAGAATATAAACCTGTCACAAAAAAATATATTGGCCTACGGAAGATGAGTATAATTTCACACATCCTTCTCCTCCTTCTCATGGCTTGGATATAGATAATAGACTTGAAAATATTTCCTCTGAAATCGAAGACATTATTGAATATCTTGAGATGATAAAGGATTATATACCATCTATGTTATATGACTAGTTTCGCAAAGACATTGATAACCTTACAAATAATTATAAGTCCTTAGAAGATAAAATTCGGGATATACTGTATTATACGAATCACCTTATGCTGAAGAATAAAAAAGTAAATGGTAAAGTCGACTTGCAATCCCTACAATAGGAAATGAAAATTCTATATCTTAAAATAAAAGTCATAAAATTCTGGTTGTTCAGTTTTTAGTTTTTTAAGATCTTCAGCACCATTTTCAAATGCATTTTCAATTATGTTTATTACTTCTGCTTTTAATTTAATATACTTAGCTTTGCGTTCTGACTCTAATACCTATAGTCTTCCTACCAGTTCATTTAATAAAATTCCTGATTCAAATTTTTCAGCTTCCAAATAATTCTCAGGAGATAATCCGTTAATAAATATTTCTCTGACCTGTTTTTCACTATCACTGGTACTAGCTTTTACTTTCATATAAAAATCCATTACTGAATCATTAACTTGTTTAACCATATCTATAAACTTTCGAATTAGATATTTATTATATTAGAAAAAAAAAAATTATTATAGGAAATGTTATCTTTGTCTTGGTTCATTGAGTGGGCTAGACTCGATGATTCCTATTACATTCCAAACAAGTAAGACGCACATTTCCTTCTATATGACCCAGTTTGTTATCGATTCTATCTGCTGTCCATTGATCTAGATCTCCTGCATCATCCCAGTCCCATTTCATTTCTATATTACAAGATGCACATATATCTTTTTGCAAATCTTTTAACTTAAGAATATAGTCAACAGATAGATTGAATTCACGGTCTTTTTTCTTATCTTGATCCATATATCCTACGAGTTTTCCAGAAATAAATGGTCTTAGGGATCGCTCAATTGCTTTCTTATTTTTTGCTTCCTCAATCTCAGGAGGTAATGGGGGACCTTCAATTCGCACAAGTTGATTCAAATATTCTACACGACCTACTGCAAGATATATTAGATTATTCCACGCCAAATGTTCATCAATAACCCAAACTCGTTGTGGAGCTTCAAGCGTCATCCCTTGACTAGTATGCACAGTCATAGCATATCCCAAATTCCAATCAAGTATTTTTTCTTCGCTTAATATATCTTTTATAAATTTTTCAGGAAGCATATTCAACGGTAAATATACTATATCATTTTTTACTAGTTCCTGTTTCTCAGATGAACCGGGAATTGGAACGAGGCAGTTTTGTTTACGTCCATCTCTTGGCCTATAAATTAATGGGATTGGAATTTCAGGATATTTTATTTGATGAAGTTCTAAACATTTTTGGGAAGCAATTCTCCGGGAAAGTATATGTGCTGATAATATGCGATTTGAGGGAGTCCATTCCTTTTTGAGACGTTCCCATTTTTCTATAGTTGGGAGAATTCCTCGAAATAATTTTGATTGTATTCGATTATTTTGTCGACGCATAGCTTTTTTGAGTTCACGTAATTTAGGACATTTTGCACGATAATCAGTTAAAACTTCTTCGTAATAATTAGCATGCTCTTTTAACCAATTATGTGGCATTTCTCCGAAGAATGGCGGAGGTTGTGCATCGTCACCGCAACAAATTACCTGGCATTTATGTTCTAATAAATAATTAATGAACATTTCAAGAATATGCTTAGGAACTGTACATACCTCATCCCAAATAACAACTCGTGGAAATTTTTTCTCTCCCATTCGTTCTGGTGTCCACTCTCCTACTCCATTCCATTTGAAGAAACTATGCCAGGTTTGATCTTTTACATCACGTTTTTCTCGAAAATCTTTAGCTAATGCATTTGTATGAGTAAATACAACCATGTTTATATTTTTGAAAATTCGAATTGCACGCGTTGTTTTTCCTGAACCATTTCCTCCATTAAGATATGATTTCTGACATCTTGTAATAGGATCATGAATCGAGGGTGCTGTACTTTCAGGAATATTTTTGATCGATTCCCAATGTCTATTCTTTGGCCAGTATACAATATCGGTAACTGGTCCATATATTTTTTCACCTTTGTCACGCCATTGACCAGGTTGAATTTCTCAGATTTCTTGTTCTTCTGGTTGATGTGAAAGAGCATAGGAGTCTGGTTTATAAAACCATTCCCCAAAGCAAAATCTGCAAACAAATGGTTTATGTCTTTTGCAATCATATTTTACTAGAGGCCTTTTTGTTTTTAGAAACTCTTTAATCCATTTTGTATATTCAGATTTTGAAATAAATAATTCTTTTGGATTAGTACACATTGCACAAGAAGGATAGTGTGAACATAAATTTGGATCTGACTTTACCTCAACTTGCTCGAAGAATGCCGGTATATTTTCGATCTTATATAAAGCCTCTTTTCGTACATATATAGAATCTGTAGCAATCCTTACTACTTTATTAGAATCAAATCTCCGAAGCATCTCTAACAAATTAATATGCGCATATGCTAACATTGAGGCCCGCAAATGTGTATATTGAGGTTGATGTCCCTCGTAATATGTAAGTATGAATCCGAGTGGACATTTTTCTCTTCTGGCAAAAGTTCCAGCATCAGTACAATCTTTGATCAAGAAATCAAGCTCACCTTCATCTGTTACAAGTCGATGAGTAAGGCGTTTTTCATCAATCTTGCCACCTTGTGTAAACTTACCTATAATTGCACAACTAATATCTCGATTTCTAGGTAGCCATACTTTGGTCTGTTTAGTAAGAGAAATTATTGCCTCTCCAATAGTCACACTTTCTAGAATACCAACCTCAAGAAGATATCGTAGAAGTACAATAGGTGCCCATCCTTTTTCTTTCCCACATCCTTCTCCACTTCGACACGCAAAATGTTTTCCGTACCAGACGGGAATCGCTGAATGTATATTTGATGCAAATTTAAAAGATCTTACTTGCGCAAATCCAGTGATATCATCCTCCGGCAATTCTCCATTTACCGCAACTCGAACAAGGTAGTGTGTTGGATGTCCGAACCTATTGAACCATGGTGTACATTCTCCTTGACCTCGCATTCTTGCTGGATAACATTCTTTCATATCGATACATATGACATCATTGACGTGATAATCGGGTGCATTCCAGCGTCCACCATGCCCATGCTCGATACAGGCTTGCCTTATATTTTCATTTACTTTTCCAGATATTGGATGCCATTCATTGATTTAATTAGCGAGTCGGCTTCCAGCATGGTTTGTACCAAATACCTGCTCTGCTAAATCAACAACTTTTAGAGACTCTGAAAGAATTGATTTCTTTTCCTTATTGATTATTCCTTCCCGATATTGCCAATCTATTGTATCATTGACTAGTTGTTTGCATGCTTCTATAATTTCTGTATGCTTTTTCCATGTTCTAAATGTGCGACCATCTTCTAGAACAAACTGTGATATTGTTTGACTCGTATCCCCCACTCCCATAAGCCAGATTGCTTGAGGTCCCCTGAGGGCATTACTGATAGCTTCCCATGTATCACCCTTATAATATTCGACCATTCGATCTCTTGGGAAGTGCTGGTTTCTTGTAAATGCATGGCCATTATGAACTACCATTCCGATTTCTTCATACTTACCTGATCTATACTTTCCACTATTAAATATAGTACCATGAGTTATATCAAGTAATGTAATTGGTCGCTTGAGAATTTTTTCTAACTCTGCTACATCACATACTCGAGCACCTGGAATGCGCATTTTTTTCTCCCAATCATTTATTTTTTGCCGACGAATTTTTGTGAGTCCATGTCCTCTTTTGGCTTGATCAAAATGCTCTATTACTTGTTCAGCTACACAGTTAAGTGTACCATCCTTTATAGGCATTAATCGATTGACATCTGGCTTTCAGATTTGATATAATCCATAAACTACTGCATTGGTATCAAGTCTTTCTACTTCAGATTGCTCACTGACTTCTCTAACCAAAAATTTTTCATCTATTCCTACCCAAAATCCTGGTTTCGTTTTCTTTTTAATTATAACATTGGGGCCACCCCTGATGTATTTTCTACCTGCCTTTTTTGATTCGCGAATAGGCTCATATTTATCAATAATTTTAAAAGTGATCTTTGTTTGAGATTTATCTCCATATACAGAATCATTTCTAATAAATTTTACCCTTATTAAGAACTCGCCATTGTCAATTGCATTTAAAATTTCTTGGGCTCGCTCTTTGGTCATCCCAGCTTCATATTTTTTGGATTCTATTTCCGCAAACCAGGTTGAGAAAGCATATTCAGCACCATCTACTTTAAACATGTCTTTTGCTGT
>QKWP01003080.1:0-11473 GCA_003550325.1 Gigaspora rosea | reverse complement strand
AGTACTTTGATCTTTGCTCAAATTGGATTATATTTTATATTAATTAAAAACAGTCTTAATATATAACGCTATATATAATACCTGTCTTTTACAAGAAAACTGAAATTAATTAAATAATACCTCTAGGGTATGTACAAAGAAGGGATACGATTCAAAAGGGGTATGCCAAAAAAAAGTATTGATCATATGAATTATTAATATAATTCGAATCATTAATATAACACGATTATTAATTTGAATCATAGTATTTGAACACTTTTCATAAATATTAGAATCTATATTTAAAGGGGAATACTTTTTTAAATGGTACTATATGCGATACTATATAGTAATAGCATCAAATATAAAAAAATATATATACCTGATACTAACCTAGGGTTAAATGAATGCTTTATCAATATCTCTATCAATGGCACAATTTACTCGTGCTATTTCCTCATCTAGTAATCGGCCTAATAAAGTTGTTCTCGACGGTGGATTGTATGCAGGTAAAAACTCTTTAAACATATCTTTAATAAATGGATTTTTGATAACTTTAAAAGGAACTCCAGCCATCACCCAAGCTTTAATTATTTTTTGATCGAGTCGATTAATTGCAGCTTTTGGTAATGGGCGATCAGATAAAAAATGGGATGTTATTGCTGTTTGATTTGGTAAGGCTTTTTTTTCGCTTATAATTAGAATTTCTTTCTGCTACTTTTTCACACTAATATCGTGATATATTTTCAGGACGATTAGGA
Source organism: Gigaspora rosea (assembly GCA_003550325.1). Classification (NCBI taxonomy): domain Eukaryota; kingdom Fungi; phylum Glomeromycota; class Glomeromycetes; order Diversisporales; family Gigasporaceae; genus Gigaspora; species Gigaspora rosea. The sequence continues at coordinate 10,733 of QKWP01003080.1, read as the reverse complement.
CATTCATTTGCCAAATGCGCTTCTAATTTTGCTGGTTTTCCTCTTGCCCAAGTTTTTTTAGAAATACAATGGTAGCAAGTAGCTTCATAATGCCTGTGACTTTTTTCTCCTCCCCTAAGATAATAATCACATATCTCAGCAAACTGTTTAGATTTTTTTTTGGTTAAAGATTGTTGGTTAGAACTATTAGTTGCATGTTCTTCTTCTGATTCCGAACTATTTTCAGTTACGTCTACCAAATCTGCAATTCTTTTTCTTGAATTTTCTTCATTTGTCTCTATAACTAAAAATTTAATACCGCTATTGAAAATGAAAATGAACATACATATAAATATAAATTATATATACATAAACTGTCGGGTTCTCACATGCAAGATGTTTAAGGAATACTATATTAGTACGATATATTAGAATTGCCATGTTATAATTTAAATTTTATACGTATATTATGCACAAGATAAAAGGATCAAGAATTACATTTAGATTCAAGGTGACTTCCCAAAACAAGTATTCCTTAAATTACTTGCTATATAAGCAAACTTTGATCTAATGTAAGTATTCCCTAAATTACTCGAAATTTGATTCTTTAAAGCAATTAAGCACATTATAATTCGCTGTTCAAAGGTTTTTTAAATAAAAAATACATTTGCGCATTTTGCATTTTTAAGCGCATTAAATCATATAATTAACACTACATAAACTATCGTATAAAACTAATTTTTATTTTACTAAAAAAAAATAGCGCATTGCATCACAGAATTTTTTCTTAACCGCGTACAGAATTTGGTCTTAGTTACAATAGAAAATTATTGGCCCTGATATGATAACGACATGGTAAGAATTTAGATTTTTAATTTGGCAACATTTCAAATTTTAATTCTGGTCAATTAGAAGATAGCGCATAATACAAAAATTGAGCGAAAAGCCTAAAAATTACTTACTGTGACTATCGAAAAAAATTTTTTGTAGATGTTACACAGTCGTAAATCATAAAGAACGGGTACAATTATGAAAGGATTATCATGAGGATTATTCAGAACTAATGTTACATTACTATTTAACTTAAAATTGGAGGGAGATTAGTAATTCCCACTCATCGATACTACTTTTATACTGATATTCGAGTTCGAACCAGATTGGACCAAGCTTTTTAAAACTAGTTCAAAACTGGTCCAAACCCGTCCAATTATCATATAACAATCTAATGCTGATTTTGCTTAAATTGGGCATTTGTTTTTGACCATGACGCCATAAAAAGTTTTAAATTATCAGAGTTGGGTTACTAATGCTAATTCAAGACAAACTTTAAGAACTGGTTCAGAACCAGAATGAACCGGGCTTCTAATATAGCATTCATCGTAACGTGCGGCATTTTACTTATTAAGCATATAATATACGTACAGCATTTATAAGATACACAGGTATTCAAACAGACATACGGCACTTATACGACATACAGCACACATAGCACCAATACGGCATACGACACCCAATACGGCATATGGCACCCAATACGGTATATGGCATACGGCACCTATATAGCATACGGTACCCAATACGGCATTCTACACCCAATACGGTATACTGCACCTAATACAGCATACGACAAATATGCCGTATTGCCGTCATATTTTTAGTAAGGTAGCTACCTTCATATTTTTAAATGTCTGCATCTCTAATGCTGACTCTGTACAAAAAATACAAACTATCAATCAAGTTTTAAGTAATATGCTTTTTCGTCACTCTGGGGGTCTAAATATTTTGTTAATTAATCCTGATTATGAAGATGAAAAAATCTTTTTCAACATCTCTCAGTTTTCAGGCGCACGAGATGCATTATCTAAAATTCGAAATTTCATACTAGCTACAGATATCCTATAACTTAAAATTTTTATACATCTAAAAAATAATATATATTTTTCAATAGACAATAACAATTTCTACATATCGATATAATCAACAGGTATGCCTAAGTATTTATACAAATTTATACTAATGTTAACAATTATATTATAAAAATAAGTTATATACTATAATTTAAAACTTATATTTGATCCTTTGGACTTTGAATGGTTTTCATTTTCCTAGTTTTAAAGTCTTTCAATCTTTGCTGCATTCTTAACAAAGTTACGTTTTCAAAATTTATATACATATTAAAATTTCAATTAAAGTATACATTTCAAATTAATATATATGTATACAGTATATATGCTGTATATATTAATTTGAAATGTATACTTTAATTGAAATTTTAATATATGTATGTAAATTTTGAAAATGTAATTTTGTTAAGGATGCAGTAAAAATTGAAAGACTTTAAAATTAGAAAAAAAAAATTATTAGTGATATAATCAAAAATATTTTACTAATTTTTTTAATATAAAAATTGTATAATAATTTTTTAATCAAAAAAAATCTATCATTATGCAAAAATGAATTAGACTAGACATATGTTTGATTCTATTAGATGATTGACCGTAACATCTTTTTAATTCTAGCTGGGATCACATGATTACAGCTAACTTAATGCGATTGGTTGGCCCATCGATATACCAAAATTTAAAGTTCGTTACTATGTTATAGGCCAATAAAGTCGATTTAAATTACGAGACGCATTGTAAAAATGTGTTTATATGAATAATCCTTAAGGGTAGAGTTTACCCTATATCGATCACTTGTAGATCACTCATAAATCACTAGTTAATATAGGATTTTTTTTTGATATTTTGATAAAACAAGTATATTTAGTGATATTTTATAACGTTATATTTATTTTTATGTAACTCATACGTAGTGATTGTGTTGTGTAATCTGATTTACATAGTAGAGTCATAATTAGTAATATAAAAATGATCTACATATAGGTTATACTCAAAGTAGATATTAACGATATCAGGATATTTCTTATTATGGTTAGGCCTCAGTCACAGGTATATATAGATCTCTAAAAATAGAACAATATACCTTGTACTATGTGATTTTATTTTATCACATTGTCATATGATTATATAACTAATATTTTAACAGATGTTATTGTACTAAGATTATGCTAACGAATCAATTATTAAAAACAAAAAATTTATAAAAATTTATTTTGCCATATATTATATAAAGCATACAAAAAGAGGTTATATACCTGAACAAAGTTTGCAAAAAATGACGTTAGAAGTAAAAGATTACTTCAATGATACTTGATGAACAGTAAGACGGCACAAATAGCAAAATATTAACAAGAATGCAATTCAATATGACAACAAATAAATAATGAAGCTTATATACTAAATGTAATATGAGCTTAAAAAGATGCCATTGCATTGCCTACATTCATTTTCAAAATGGACAATTATATGGGACTACATCAAATACAAAATACAGTAGTTATAAGTTATATCAATTCAACCAATTAAACACGGTAAATGTGTTATGCAACATTTTTCAATTTTCAGTTGACATTCCAAACTGATGTATCAGTGTCTTTGCAAGAATCGAAATGTATCTGGTAGACATTTATCATTCGATTTTGCAAGTCTTCAATGCTTTACAACAACTGGGTATTTTCTTCGAGATATAATATGAATTGTCCATGGGTACAAATCATAGTCAATATTTTACGGTATGCCATTTTGGATGATTCTTAATGCATGTAGACAATTAGACTATATGTAATAGACTATTAATGAAATACGTAATTCATGATATTAACAGTTAATGTAGATAATGAATTTGTTATTTTAGTCTTATATATTTTTTTTTTTAAAAAAAAAAAGCTTGAATATCTTTGAATCGACCTTGTTTTATTCATTGTTAAATGTTAGACCATTATTAAATGACGAGTTATATTCAACTATTTTTTACAATATATAATTATAATCGTTTTAATGGTATATATTTGTGGATTTCTCCAATATTCTATAGGATAAAGATAAACAATTATGCCCTCCTCAAGTTTTCTTTGCATGATACACGAGATGTAAAAAGTAAATGAGCAGTAGCAAATGAGACAGCAGTTATGCGAATTTAGGAATCATCAGATTTAGCATGAAAATCAAATAATCGAATAAAGCAAATAATCATTATAACAGCTCTTTATGGTTAGTGTTAAACAATCCTAATGGCACTTTATGGTTGGTGTTTAATAATTATTATTTTAATAACTCTTTATAGTTAATGTTAAATATTAGAATCAAATAATCATTCTGTTTTTTAAGATTGTATTTGGATAGTCATATTATATATTAAACTTTTCATGAGAAATTTTTCTGTTAGTATATAAAAGACAGTTTTATAGACAAACTTTTGAATTATTATACATTTTACTTAATTTATAATTTATTATATTTATAATATAAGAATCAAAGAAAAGTCTATGCATATAATAAACTTATACTATAAAAGTATATATATTAATGATCATTAATTAGTACGATTTTTTTAAAAAAAATTTTCAAAACCTATTACCTAAGGCCAGCCCTATGAAATATCGCCGTTTATTACTAGTATAAAAATTTTATTCTTTATTTTTAGCAATGGGCTCTTTATTTACATTTAATTAATAGCATTATTGTTTAACTATCGCTATTATTTATAACAAATCAACTAATAATTATTCACGATTTTAATCTATGCATTTTTGAATCTAATGTATAACATGCACATGCAACAGTCTGAGTGCAAGGCAATAATAATTTTTATTACTAACATACTTCGTTATTGATTCTGAATCTTAATTATAACATAAGCTACCTTTTTTTGGGAGTAGGTAAAGCCAGGTACATTACGAAATTACCCGATATATAACCTGGATCAGTCCAAACAAAACAAAGCGAGACGGCAAAGACAAAAACACGAAATATATAAAAAATGGCTATCCAAACCATCTTGTTTGACTAAGTAAAAGTGTCAGAAATACGATTTTACTATATAAAAACCACCTCCTAACCCAACCCTAACCCTAACCCTAACCCTAATTAAAAATCAGAAAAATCAGAAAAATTGGGTAATCTCGTGATGTACCTGGCTTTAGCCATCCCCCTTTTTTTGTGGGCGATGCTAGAACTATTATGTGAATGCTAACAAGGAAATTTTTAAGATACAAATTTAAATCTTATTGTACTGGATATAAAAACTTACGTAATTAAAGCCAATGTGATTATTGTTCTAATGTTTCAATAAAATTTACATAATTGAAACTGATTATGATTAGTGTAAAAGTTTGTATAATAAAATTTATACTTTAAAGCTTTTCTTGGCAATACTTATAAATAAGTAATTTTGAATTATTATTTTTTTTTGTTTTTTATCAATTTTTCACATTGAATTATATCAAACTTTTGAAATTATCAATAACATTTTATTTTTAATAATTTAATATTAAATAAAATGGCATCTAATTTTCAACATAATCAACTTTTTACTGAAGCTGCTGAATCTAGCAGCAATAAAAGTAACAATAATATGGATCTGGATTCAGATAATAAATCAAATGATGATGAATTAGAACTTGTTCAAATTTGTTCTTTTTACCCACAAAATTTAAATTCTGGACCTTCTCATTATAATTATTCTAAATCCGATAATTGGGTGAGAAATATATTGTTTAATTATAATGAAATTAGATTTAGAAGAACTTTAAGAATGAATAAGCCTACTTTTATTGCATTATTAAATCAAATTAAAAATCATTCTATTTTTCATTCTAATTCAAATAATCTTCAAACAGAAGTTGAAATTTAACTTGCTATAACATTATTTCGTTTAGGAGCTCTATCAACTATTTGGAATGTTTCTATGCTATTTGGTATTGCTGAAGGTACTGTGCATTTATTTATGGATAGAGTAATTACTGCTATAAGATCTTTAAAATTACAGCATGTTCAATGGCCATCTGGAGATTATAAAAAAGAAATACATGATGAATTTCAAGAAATGCAAGGATTTCCTTTAGTTATTGGTGCAATTGATGGTTCTCATATACCATTATTTCAAGCTCCTGATAGAATTAACAAAGATGTATATTTTTCTAGAAAACATAAATATGGAATTCATTTACAAGGAATAGTAGATCATAAAGGTCATTTTATTCATTATGATATTGGATGGCCAGCATCTGAACATGATGCAAAAGTATTTCAAAATTCAAGTATTTATAATCAGCAAAATACTTTTTTTGAAGGAGAAGAATATTTTTTAGCTGATTCAGCATATCCATTACTTCTATTTATTATGACACCATTTAAAGTGCCAGATGGACCACAACAACAACAACAAATAAATTACAATATTAAACATAGTAAAACTAGAGTTGTAGTTGAACAAGCTTTTGGATGTTTAAAAGCAAGATTTTTATTTTTAAAAGAAATGAGAATTAGAGAACCACCAAAGGAATAGAAATTATTGATACTATATTAATTTTACATAATTTTATAGAAAAACATGGAGATACCTGGGGACAGTCAGATTATATTGATAATCAGATTGAAATTCAGCCTGAAGAAGATAAAGAATTAATTGATTAAACTTTAGAATCAAATAATACAATTCAAAAAGAAAAAGCAAAAATCAAACAACAAAATTTATTAGAACTTTTAAATTTTTAAATTTATTATGAAATATTTAATTATTTTTTATATTATATATTATAAAATATATCTATAGTAGTTTTGCACCTCTATATATTTTTATATATTTTCTAAGTTTTATAAATTTTTATATAAACTGTTTAGCAAAATTTTTCATATTTTGGTTAGTATTTGGTACCAGATTTAAGGTTTAGAATGAGATTTGGAAATGTAGAGCATTTTTATTTAATAAAGTATTGCATATTAATCAGCTAGCTAGTTTTTAAAATAATAAAACACTAATAGGTGCATAAGTCTTTATATTTTATAATTATAGCTATAGCTAATTTAATTATTTTTATTGCTTAATTATTATTTAAATTCAATTCAATTGTACTACTATTCTGATGATAATATTATACCCCATATAAATTAATTTATTTAGATAATTTTGGTCAATTAATATTTGGAATGAATTAATATTTGTAATATTCATTATATACTAACTATATGAATATAATACTATATCCATATGGCAATTTTGACTAATTTGAATAATATAAAAATATAATATCTCTAATTGTAGATCTACATAATTGTTAGCCAATCAAATTGATTAATTTTTTAAAATTCATCACTTTATAATACTGCAATAATTATAGAAGAAAAATAAAAAACAAAACTTACAATAAAAAATAAAATTATAAACATATACAAAAAAATTACATAATGCAAAGTGTAGAAAAAGTAGTATTTATTAATATATTCAAATCAATTGTATACTTTAACATAAAACTTTTATTATAGTACAATTAGTTGGCCTAAATATGCTACTACATAAAGTAATTTTTATTAAGTTAACCTTTTATAAGCTTCTAATAAAAGTTATAAAGCTATTTTTGTAATCTAAATAATAGTAATATTTCTGAGATATCTTAATTTTTCTTTACAACCATATAAAATTTCTTTTAAAAATTTTAGAAAAAAAAAAATAAAGTATTTCAAGAACTATCAATCCCAATTTTAATAATCTTATTATTATTAGAAATACAAAAACTTGCTATACAACTTTTTAGAGCTTACAAAAGGTTAGCTTAATAATAAAAAATTTATTTTATATAATTAGAAATAATGATTTTTGTTTTTATATAAATTGTTTTAAAAATCTAACTTTAAAATCTTTTTACAGATCATCAATTAAATAAATTTTGGCAAAATAACTATTGATAAAAAAGCAATATCAATTAAAGATTAAATATAGCAACTAGAAGTATTTAAGCAATTAATCTTAAATTTATTCATACATGTATAAAAATGATATTATTTATTAACTAAAGTTAATAGTTTATTTAATTTTTTATTGGTATTGATTTAATTTGCAAGTATTTTACTAAAAATTTAAAAAATAAATTATTTGTTATTAGATATCAATCTTATATCTTCATTAGTGGTAGTATTATTTTTTTTTGATAACTATTTTTTTTGAAAGTTAAGGTTATTCGAATTTAAAGTAAAAGTTATATATAACAATTCTATTAATATTACTAACTCACACTTAATAAAATTACAAATTCTTGATCAAGTACTTAAAATTTTATGAATTTTTACAAAACCCATGATAGAGTTGAGTTGGATACTAGTATATCTTATGTATCGTTTTTTAATAGTTATAGTAATTGATGAATATTATTTTTAATTTAAAAGTGTAAAGTTTATTTTTCAAACATTATACTATTGTACAATTTACAATTAACAAAGAAATTATTTAGTACATACAAAGCAATTTTATTAAAAATTTATATATACATATACAAATATTTATAAAATTTTAAAATTTATTTATATGTATAAATCATAGATATATTGACTGGCTATAAGTCAATTTTGTTTACTGACAATACCAATTAGGTATCACTTTTATGTCAACCAGGCCCAATACATATATTGGTTAAGATAATAAAAAAAAAAGATCTATATATTATTAATTTTTAAGAAAACTAAGCTCTATCATATATCAGTTAAGTAGAGACAAGCCCTAATTGCAATTTATATATTAATTTAGATTTGATTCTATTTTAAAAAAAGCATTTATTTTAATTATATAAATATATAAATATACTTACGTATAGGTTTACATAATTATTTACTATCCTTGCATTTTAATTCCATTTCTTTCATTTTTAGCTCATAACTTGTCTTTATTTCTAACTTATATTTAAATTTTTCTAATTCGATTTTTCTATTTTCTTTAAGCTTTTCTAATTCTATTCTTTCTTGTTCAAGTTTAATCTGAGCATGAAATTTTTCTTTATCAAGCTTAAGCTTTTACGATCAATTTCAGCACGTTCCTCATTCCACTTTTTTCTACTTTCTGCTGATATCTTTTTACTTTCACTAATAGCTGCTATAGATTCTATATAAGCTAATTCATTATCATTCAATTTTGCCTTTTTTTTGTGTTGAGCAGAACTCTTATCGTTATTAATATAATGCTAAATTTTTGTTAAAACAATATAAATTTTAGTAAGCTTAAAAAAAAAAACCTATAAATCAAAATTCCCATATAAAAAAGGTGGTCTGGGGAGTGTCTGGGGTGTGTACAGGTTGGTGTCGGAAATACACGAAATGGCACAGTCGGAGTGATACGTACAGGCCACACAGAATATCACGGTAAAAAGTGGTACAGAAAATTACGACAGGAGGTGGCACGTCATATATAATGGCGCCTTCATTTCACGGAATGAAAGGTGGTATGTGTTGACTCGTTTCACAAAGAGCGAAAGATCAATATACGTTTTTTTAAAAAAATTGTGATATCTCTAATTTCGCTAATGAAACAGCTCGAGGTGTTTAACAAAAAAATTCCTTACAAAATTTTAATACATGTGCAGTTAATTTTTCATATTATATTGATTGTTGGTATAAACTACTTGTATGTATTTTTTTATCACGTTAATTACCGTGTGCCAAAACCCGTGCCATTTGGATTAATAAAGTGTCGAGTTCCAATTAGTACGGGTATACGGTCCACCACAGGCCAAAAATCTGTGCAAATCCAAGCCTTCTATGTACAAGATCCAGGTTTAATCCATGTCGCCAAAACCTGTGTCATTCTGCGTCAACTCGTACCTTTTACAGTACATTTTTCTTATAGGGATAACTTTTATATAAAAAAAAATAAAATACTATACCTTTCCAGTACTATCGATTAAAGATTCAGGATAAACATTTTCACGATTCCCAAAAATTTCGCTCATTAGATAAAAGTAAGGCCATTTGGATGTTCCTTTTCCTGTTTCTTCTTTCTTTTCTTCAGTATATTTTTTTAACAAGGCTTTGTACTTTTCCATGAACTTGCGCACTTGTTTTATCACCTATATGCAAAGCAGCATTTATATAAAATATCTCTTTATTTTTACGATAGTTAGAGAAATTTTCTGATATATATGAAAGCAACAATTTAATAGCCGAATCAGTCCATAATTTATTATCAGAATTAGTATCATCTTCGGTCAACGGTCGTTTATTCTTTTTTTTAGTACTTTGAGACGGTGATGAAATATTAAATTGTCACTCGACAAAATATCTTCCGAAGCAAGTAATGGAGTAACAGAGTTATTTAATGTAGTATTAGAAAATTTTGTTTGTTCAACAAGTGAAAAATCGGGAGAATAAACTTGTTCAGATGAGGTTGATAAATCATTATACTGTGTAAATTTTTTTTGTGTATTATTAGGGTATACAGTAAAAGTCAGTTTAGTTTGCGCGATTTTTAATTGATTCATAGCTTTGAAAGTCAGGAAAAAATTGTAAAATTTACAGCGAAGAAATATAATATAATTCTTTAGATAAAAACGTATAACATCCCATGTGGTCTTTGCACACGGTGCTTGCATGCACAAGTTTATTGTTATGATATTTTCTGACTATAATTCTTTAGATAAAAACGTATAACATTCCATGTGGTCTTGCACATGGAGCTTGCATACACAAGTTAATTGTTATGATGTTTTCTGACTATTATTATCTAATAAAGAAAAAACAAGGAGTTTAGAACATAACAATAATTATTACTAAACTGATTAAACACATACGTACATGCATAAATATATCATTATTGTACAAGTTAAGTAATAAATTATTTTTCTTGATTGAATTAAGCTTCTACTGCATTTA
>QKWP01003079.1:0-19623 GCA_003550325.1 Gigaspora rosea | reverse complement strand
AGGGTAGGGTGAATGTAGATCATTTCTTATATAAGTATATCGGCTAAAAAAATATTACACAAAAATGTAACGCACGTTACATATAAAAGTTTTTAAGAAGATAATTAATTCTGACAAAAATTTTACAGTAGATATATTAAATCCTTCTAATTATAGGGGATGTCTAAAGCGGAGACAACTCATATATAATAATTTTTCCAATTAACTTTAGGGTTAGGGTCGTCCTATATTAGGGTTAGATTAGATTTTAGATAAATATATATAAGCAAAATTGCCTTCCCAACATTTTTGATTAACATATCGAGGTAGGTTTAGACTGCCGTTTTTTGTATTTTTCAAAGTTTTTACTTCTCTTTCATTTTTGCTTCGCCAAAGATCATCAAAATTCTATAATTTGATTGGCAGTTGATCACATGATTTGTCTCCGCTTTAGACGACCCCTAATTATAGTAATAAAACTTCGCACCCCTGTGATATTTGAAAAAACCATATTTGTATATACCTATAATTCTTCTAACTTGATCGAAATTTGCCTAAGTTACACAAATAAGAAAATCGTTCTATCTGCTTTCTAGATCATGAGAACACCAATTGTTTGGTCAAAAATCATATGATTCAAAGACACTTTCTAAAAAAACACGACGTTCTTACGTTCTTATAAAGCGTTCACGTACTGTAGAAGATATGTTTAATACAATTGTTATAGTCATCATACACTTTTTTTTTGACGGCCACTTCTGTACTTTTGTTTTGCAACATACTTTATTCTCCTACGTAAAAGCCACTTTTGTTATGCAACTCTATCTAATAACGATACAATTTATTAAACTTCCATTACTAGAATCTTGAAATGTCATAATGCACTTTTCATTTTGTTTTAGTCAATCCTAAACTATGAACTAATAATACTACTTTGACTATGTCCTGGCAATTAAAGTTCGTATTTATTTAATGTGTATTTTTTTTCTCTTGAAATAAAAATGGATTCTGAACGACTTCATGATTTTAGTTACAACTATAAATTCGATATTGGTGTTAAGAAGGACACAAAGAAGGCTTTTAAATATTATATGAGAACAGCTGAGTTGGGAAATCCAGATGCGATGCATGATGTTGGTCTTTATTATTGCTATTGAATTGGAGTAGAAATAAATTACTAGAAATTATTTGAATATCATAAGAGAATTGCTAATTTAGATTGTGCTAGGCAATGTTTAGTGGTATGTGTTATAAATATGGAGAGTAGGTCGATCAAGATTATAATAAAGCATTTGGATACTATCAAAGACCTGCTAATATAGGGTTGTAATGCAGCAATGTATAATATAGCCCGATTTAATCGAAACGGTCGGTACAAGGAGAGATATTTGAAGTGCAAAATGTTGGTTCAGAAAATAGAAGTCTTTTGAGAACTAGTAAATCACCAAATCATATCAATCCTGAACTAAAAGAATATTAGACGACGAGAGATTTAAATTATCATGGATTGATGCATGTTGGTTCGATAGAATTAATAGTGCACGGAAATATGGTGCACTTAAAGTGATTTGTGATTCAAACAAAAATGAGCGAGAAGAATTTATTCAGACTTTAAGTGCAACAATTGCTCCTGCCAATCAAATTAGTGATGAAAGTAATAAAATTATAAAAGAAACTAAGAGGATTCAAATCAAATAGTAATGTACGGTATTTTTTGTTTATATTACTGTTATTCATATCATTATTTATCCCTTAGATTGTAGTAGAACATGCAAATTTGTCTGCGTTTTTGCACTTTTTTAGCTCTGATTTACTTTTTTAAAATACTAAAATAATTAAATAAAACTTTGTACAATTATATTTGAAAATAAGGATTACTTTTTTGCAAAATTAGTTTTTATATTATAAGAAAATAAATTATAGTTACATATAAGCTGAAAATAGATAATTTTAAGAAAAAATTTTTTTAAAAAATTTTATTACAATTTTTCTGCGATCTTATTTAGTTTTAGTTTTAGAACTATAGTTCTTAAGACAATATTGTAGTTTATATAAAGGATGACAACTTTCATTATTGCAACTTTAATGATTTACTTGTAAAAATTAAGACTTGTATTAGAAGTAAAGATTTTTTTTATAGACAGGAACATATAAAATTTGAAAAAATCTAAAGAAAAATTTTAATAGTAAAAATGCCAATACAAGAACTTTAAACATTTATTATATTAAAGTTTTCTAATGATTTTAAAAAAATTTTATAACAAAGTTACTAAAACAAAACTTAAAGAATATTTTTTACTTAGAAAAGATATGGCTAAAATCAATATTTAAAATTTTATTAAAAATTTTAAAATATGCAGGCAAATTTGCCTGTGTTACAATCTAAGGGATAGTAATTCGCGTAAATCTGAATGCACATTAATGTTCTTTTATTAAAGAAAATCCAGTATACAATATTTAAGGCATTTATTTTTTAAAAAAAATAATTCTTTTCGACTAGTTCATCTTATCCTCTTTCTTTTTGAGAAGATGATGGTGCTTATTCGAAATTTATATTAACTTTTAATAAAAATAAATAACAATTAAAATGATAATGATTATAATGGTAAAGATAAGTATAATAATGATTTGCGAAGAGTTTTTCAGCCAAAAAAAATTAGAAAAAGTAGTGCAATTCAAGGCGAATCTTTTAGAATTTGGTGCGTTCTTTAATAATTAAATAAATTAATAGGATATTTTAATAATTTCATCGATTAAAAATCTGATCATAGTAAAATTATTAATATTACTAACATAGTTTTGATTTACTACCCTAGTACGTATGTACAAGTAAGCCGCGATGGGCACTAATTCATGCGATGCAAACTTATTTGCGCCCATTTGTAATATTTTCAAAAATTAGGCCTTTATAAATAAATATTTTTAAGTTGAGCCTGTATTTATAATTATTTTCAAACTTGTGTCTCGATATGCAAATTCCCCTTCATAATAATAATTATTATTGAGTTATTTGATATATTAAGTGATAAAAAAATACCTATTGAAAAAACGTTTCAAACTTTGAAAAATCGCCTAACCCATAATACAACGATTATACAAACCACAAAATTACTTTATTCTATATTTAGTTAGTTTTTTAGTATCTACGTATTCCTAATTTTCATTACCAGAAAATCTTCAATTTTGGGAGTTTTGTGTTAATGTAGTGTCCACATTCTATATATTCTATGATGAGTATGTAAAATAAAATTTATTGTTTCATTTTGTAGAACTGTAATTGTAAGAATTCTTAAATGTATTTAAACCTGAATTTTGCCTTAATAAATTTTCTTCTAGACCTGATAAATCATACAAAAATACATAATAGATAATTCATACCCAAAGGCAACTTATACAACTAATCTCTATATATCTTTCTATAGTGCAATTATTATCTCTTGTTAACAAGCATCCAATTAACTTCTAATAAAAAAATGTTCAGATGGTATAAAACATGTATTAATGCTATGCCAGACAAAAGAACCTTAATAGGAAATTCAAAAATGGGTTGGCTTGTTAGAGAAATTAATCCAGAATTAGAGGTCTTAGTTCTGCAGGCCATCTCAAAGAAATCTCTCTCACAGAGAACATTCCTCAATTTGCTGGATATTATCATTATAAACCCAAAATTGGAAATGAAGTTTGGATTCCTTTATTACCTGGATATTCAATCTTTTTTCAAATATCACAAAAAATTTGGAAATTTAGTATTTTAAATAAAAATTATTACCTTAAATTTCAATGGTGCAGTTATAAAATTGATTCTGATTTTAGCCGCCAAGTGATATAGACTTTGATTTTCGTCTTTTTAGATCCCAATTTGAAAAACTTACTGCCAATAGTTCACGCTCATTTCCCTACTTTCTTGGATTCTTGGAAGCTGAAAACATTGCTATGTTACAGGCAGTTGTTGCAAAGCAGTATCCAAATATTTTTTCTGATAATCAACGAATGTTAAATGCAAAAATGCAGTAAGATAGATTACGATCTAGTTTAAAAAGAATAAGTGAGGGATCAAGTATAATGTCAAATAACATTTTGGAATCAACAGAAATTCCAATAAAAGAAGGCTTATTATTTGAAAAACATGGTAAGGCCTTATCATTAGAGGATACTCAAACATTGATACGAGAATACAAAAAAAGTCAAACCAGAATTTATGGTCTTAATCGAAAAATAAGTAATCTACAAAAACGTATAGAAGAATTAGAAAATAAAATAGATAAAAAAATGACAATTCTTGATGAGAGTAATTTGTTAGAAACCAGTATTGATAGCACGATAAAATCTGCTAAACTTGGCTCCACGATACTAGTTTCTACAGAAAAATACCTTTCACTAGTACTTACACAACCTTGTCCTAAATGTAATAATAACAGTCTTATGAATAAATCTTGGAATATAATACCAATTGGATTTCAAGTTAAAAGCACTGTAGAATGTATAAAATGTGCATCCATTTCTGAATACACAAATGAATCAAAAGAGATTCCATTAACAAATGCCATAGCTGCTGCAGGACTTGCATGAGGAATATCTCATAATGCAATACAGAGTTCATTAGCTATAATAGGAATTACAAATCAAACAAGCAATAAAACTTATTATAAATATCAAAAATTATATTTTGCACCTCTTATAGCTAGTGCAAATTTGAGTATAAAAGAAGCTCTGCAAAAATGTATTCAACATACATTATCACAAAGCAAAAAATCTTTATCTGTAGGATTTGATTGTTCATGGTCTCATGTACGAAATGCAAATCAGGCTAGTGGAGAACTTATATATCAAGAAATTCCATCTGGTAATAATATTTTATATATTAGTATTTACTTGATCTATAATTAATTTTAATCATTTTATATTAGATTATTTTCACAAACTGATTATTTCATGTGGTTGAAAAAGCCAGACTTGTGAAAGATGAAGGGGTTGTTAAAACAATTCACCAAGGCAATTTTGACAAATCCTCAAGACAAATGGAGCATGCTATTTTAATTGAGATATTAAATCAAATTAGCCCATCATTAGAAGAAGCTGACTTACATTTAGATATATGTATTGATGGTGATTTGGATTCAAACAAGACCCTTGCGAATATACCTATTGTTTCTAATATTTATGCAGATCTAAAACATTTAACACGCAATATTAGAAACTCTTTGCAAAGTATATACTATTTATTGCTTTTTTTTTAAAAAAATAATAATTATAATAACTTAGTATTAATAAATTTTTTTTAGATAAAAAAAATATTCAATTTCATGTATTTGAAGAGCATATAATGCGCTGGTTTCGTGAATGTATTTATTCTGCAGCATTACGGCATGCTGCTCTTAATCCTCATGCACCAACTGAAGAAGAAACTCGTATTATGCAAGTAGAAGGACTTATCTATCATTTACAAAATGATCATACACGATGTTGGTCAGATGTATGCTGGACAAAAGATGATCCAAAAATTATTTTGCAAGAACCAACCCTGTGCTATTCATCTAATGATCGAATAAATGAATTTCGAAAACTTCTTGAATCAACATATCGTGTACCTCGTGGTCAAAAAACTGTTACATTAAATAGAACATCCCAAAATGAAGCTTTTAATAGAGTAAAACTTGTTTATATGGATAAAAAAATTGATTACTGGAAGTCATTTGCTGCACGTCATGCAATGGCTATATTGCATTATAACGAAGGATATACTTATTTACTTTCTGAGCTTCGAGAAATATATTGTGGAAAGCCATTTGAATTGGCAAATCTGCATAATATTAATGCAATAGAAAGTGCACGTTCTGCAAAACAAAGATGGAATGTAGAAAAAATACAACAACGTAATAAAACACGAGCTGAAAAATATGCTAATGAGCGTAAAGAATTAGCAGGTTTCAATTTTACCAGGTAATTAATATCAAATAGTATCAAAATTCAATACTGTATTTACCTAATATTAATAATAATTTAATATATAGGATTTGGTTTTCTATAAGAAAAAAGCACTGGATCAGTTATATATTAATGAGTTTTATCCCTCTTTTGGCCCATTAATTGTTGACTTTGATGTAACTATACGATGCATTTGCTGCAAGGTTTTTTCGAAACATTCTAAGGGCTTATGTTCACTATGTTATACATACTATCAATTTGGTTGGAGCAGAAGGCTTATAAATAAAGAAATAAGCCTACAAAAAGAAATAAACAAACCTATTAGCTTAGAAGATCATATCAAAATAATTGCAAAAGAAATTTTCAAATTTACTGAATTGAGACCTGGACAAATGGATGCAATAAAATATTATGTAGAAAACAAAAAGGATACACTTGTTATTATGAAAACTGGTGGAGGAAAATCCTTTTGTTATGCTACTGCTTCTATTTTTTTTGATGGTCTTATGGTTGTTATTTCTCCATTAAAGTCTCTAATTCAAAGTCAAGTGGTTAGTATAAAAATTAGGAGTTTAAAATTAAAAAATAAAATTAATAATAAGTATCTAATCAGCTTTATCTTTAGAATCATTTTATCAAATTAGGAATTCCATGTGCTGGATTAGTGACTTCATCTCAAGGAACAATTGAACATGAATCAAAAATTATGGAAGAAATAGCTCTTGGGTTTACTCGTTTACTTTATATTACACCAGAAAAGCTATTGCTTAATAGTTCTCTTAAAAAGTTATGCAGCCGCTTGCATGAAAAAGGAGAACTACAATTTGTAATTGATGAAGCTCATTGCATTTTTGACTTTCAACATTTCAGGTAAAAGCTATAAATAATATACTAAAAATAAATTAAAATTATTATTAAAAAAATAAATTATTTTTAGAGAGGAATGGGGAAAATTAGGCAAATTGAAAGAATATTTTCCTAAAGTTCGGATTATGGCTCTAACTGCAACTCTATCCCAAGATAATATATATGCTTTTAGAAATAATTTGAACATTAGTGAAGATAATTTTAAAATTGCAAAAGGTAGTGATCTATTGCGCAAAGAATTGTGTTTTTCAGTTTAAAGCCGAAAAGAAAATAACTTGGCATGGACAAGTGATGTAATAACATTAATAAAAAGTATAGAAGTTGGTCGTACAATTATTTATTGCTCACGAATCAAGGATTGTAAAGATGTTTATGAAGCACTAAATTTAAAAATAGAAGAAATACAATTAGATATATATCATGGACAACTGCAAGAAGACCACAAAGCAAATGTGATGAAAAAATGGAATCAAGGTAAAATACATTTAATGATTGCGATGTCAGCATTTGGCATGGGTATAGACATGCTTGATGTTTGTCTGGTTTTGTATTATAATTGTCCTATGAATATGAGTAAGTATATATTTACTACTTAGTATATAGTATCTAGTTATTATTAAAAAAAATACTAACTTCTGCAAATAGCCAGTTTTATTCAACACTCAGGACGAGCTGGACGTGATCAAAAAAATTCAAATTATGTTATTCTTTATGCAGAAAAGGATATTCGCACTAATTATACTATTATCGCATAAGATAGAGAAAGGTATAATCAATATTGTTATTGTTTTTTTGTATTACTATCTCATTAAAATTATATCAATGTAGTAATGAAAATAATGATGAAAATACTCTTGATCGAGAACTATACCTAGCTAAAGCACAGCATGAGTTATTTGAGATAAGATATTATTGTCTTACCTTATATGAGTGCCGATTTCAACTAGTATCACGATATCATGCATGGCCAAATGATCCAATTCCACCAGAGTGTAAATTATGTAACAACTGCATAAGGCGTGAAAAAGATAATGTGGCATCTTTCAATGCACAGTTGGATATTTTAGAGTTGTTGCTGATTATTACACTATTATGTGAAAATAATACTATACCTTTAGATGTTGTAGAGGTTTTTGGTTGTTCAAAAGGTGCTCGACTTCGAGGTAGAGGATTAAATTTGCTAGATCTTCTTGATCGTGAAAAGCCTAAACTTTTAAACACAAAAGTATTAGCCAAACTGGCATTGGCTGATTTGGTTTGTCGAGGCTTTGTAAAACAAAGAATTTGGTTGGAACGAAAAACAAATAAGAATTATTTGATGTCTAGTATAATGATAGAAGGTGTGGTAGAAAATGCAGATTCACTTGTAAAAAATGAATCTTGGTTGTACTGGAAATAATTGTACTTGCTATGGTGCTATTGTTAAGAAACTTGTTCAAGTGCATTTCAAATGGTATGCTTAGGTCTACACTTACTATACCTCCTACAATTGTTCTAACAGAAGAAAAGAGCAATTGCTAATTATTTTTTGGTAGTGAACTGTTTTTATATGGTCATTCTAATTGTTGAGTTTCCACACCCCTTTGGCAATATAACTTAGTATTTATTATAGCTATTGTATGGGTCTAACATAACAACCCATACATCACAATTTAATCTTTTTTATTTTTCTTTTATTTTCATTTGTTCATCTTAATGATCCCTTTTTTTTAAATATCAAGCAGCAATTTTAATGTTTTTATTAGTTGCAACCATAAAAAAAAACTTCAAGCCAAAGCAATATGCCAAGTGTTTAATTAATACTCAAGTCCAAATGGGGATCTACATGATTTTTGCCCTGCAACAAGTCAACTATCTTTGCAGCAGCTCTCGACCTACTATTTTATTTTTCAAGTCTAAAAATAACTTCAATGTGTAATTTTTTGGAGCGAAGGAATAAGACTGCCAAGTACAGAAAAGCTGGTCCCAATTTATCTCTATTTATTCCGCCATATACAATAATACGTTTATCTGAACCTAAAAAAATTAGTAAGTAAGAGATTAAATAAAATTTTAGGATAGCTTTCTAAATAGTTTGATACTTACTCATAACAGCTGTATGACCTGTACGTCCTTCAATTTCTTTATCTGTTGTATTTTATATATCGAATATTTAGCAATAATCATTAATAACTAATTATATACAAATTAAATAACGATAAAGATTACATACATTGATTAGCCATGAATCTTAGTGTTCAGATCTAGATAATTTGTTTATCTAAAGATAATTATCTGTTGAAAGAAAACATTATCTGTTATCTATATCTGTTCATAATTCCATTATCCGGATAACTATCTAGATTATCTGTTAATTATTAGATATATATTTCATATTAGGTAAACCTATAATATAAATTTTGTATATTGCAAAATTGTGTCATACATTTTAACTATTAAATCAATACTTGCTAAATTGTTGATTCTCTAGTTTTAATTCATGCAAGATAATCCGTATGGAGCAACACAGGATTGCTCCAAATCATTCCATATATGGAGCAACCTGGGTTTTAAATAATAACTTGGCTCTAGGTTATTATATATTTCTTGAAATCTCAACACACACTATCTTTAACTAGAAAATTACCTGGGTTGTTTCAGAATTTTGCTCCAATAACAACTTATACTCGTGATAAATGCTGATACAAATTCTATATCTAGTATAAAAGCTTCAAGGAATGATATTGAAGATGTCACATAGTGTATAGCTATATTGCAATTTAAATGGCGTTCGTATACAAAATCTTGCATCTTATTAAATAAATGCATATGTCGAAGTAAGGATGTGAATACATATAGACACATCCGTAGTAACACTTGCTCCTGTTCCATAAAATTGTTAGTCTAACTTTTATCTGATTCTGTTATTCATTCTCATAGTCGTCGTTTAATTGCTTGCTATTACACCAATATATATATATATTCTGAAGATCATCCACTTGATATTACCCATAACAAGATAGAATACCGCAATCTGATTTTCCAAGTTTGTCTAACATAGTACGCTAATACATATTAAATTCATACAAACACTCATGCTTTCCAAGCAAGCAATTAAACAATTACAGTTCGTACATCATACGTATAAATATTCTCATTGATAAATTAAAAATGCATATATCAGATAATAACTATTAATAAATGAATGGTTTATTAGTATTTGATCAATTTCACCATTTCACCGTTTAACCATATATATTAATACAGATTATTTATAGATAATTATCTGAAATTAAAGTAATTACCCGGATAAATTATCTGTTGAACAAAATCATTATCTGTTACCTATATTATCCGGATAATCTGAATAAAAAATCTAGCGGATCCGAACACTAATGAATCTAGCACAATATCGAAGCTTATCGATAATAGGTTAAATATCGATGTATGCAATATTAACTTTACGTCCAAATGCGTCCTTTCCTGTGTGAACTAAAAGATTTGGTTTCAGTTAATAAGAGCTTTAAAAATGGTTCCTGACCCCATTCATTCTTCGCCCAACAATTAAAAATTTTAAAATCTCCGTTATGAGAATTTAAAAGTTACCAAATATAGTCTTCACTGCTATAAAAGTTTTAATACAGTCGTCGCACAGTTATAACAACTTTAAAATCGTAGATAATCCATTTTGGCTTTATTACCGGGCGTCATTAAATTAACCTACTTGCTCGTCTTACTTTCTTTTTCTTTCCCTTAAAGAATTCAAAGCCTTATAAATCTTAGGTTTATAAGCAGTTATGATTGCTCATTGTCTCTTAGCATTTATTAACGATCCAAACAAAAACGAAGAGGAAAAAGTAACACTCGAAAGCGGCTTGTTTTACTAAAAGGTGAAAACAGAAAACTAAAAGATAATTTAAGAAATTTAAATGATAAGATAAAAAATAAGGAGTTCGACTTCTCCCAACTAAAAAAATTTTAACCGAGAATTTTAAAAATACTTGACTAAAATATAGTCATTTAACGAAAATAAAGCCAAATTCAGGTTTACCTTTTATGAAACACAGTTCTGGATACTGTAAAATCAAAAATTATGGAGGAATTGGAGACAAGAAAGAAAAAAATAGGCTGGTCTTTTTAAATCCCCCACAATAACCTTCATGGTTTTTTTTTCATATTTAGTTGTAGCTTTTTCTTTTTCTCAATGTGCTGCTTTGGCATTGATTTCTACATATTTTAATCACGAGCCTATTCTGTATCGTCAAAAGCCTCTTCTCAATCACTCAGTAATGATTTCTAAACCTCCCGGAGTAGCTCGAGCCTTGAAAATTAAACTATAACCATAAGTGTGAATTAGAGATGGGAAGGTTGCCTGCTGAGAATAATTTTGGGTCCTGAAGAATTAAAAGCAAATCAAATTACTCTCCAAAGAAGAAATGAAGTAATTCAATAAATGCGTTAAATAAACATTAAGCTCACACATGCCTACACTAAAATGGTATATGATCCATCAGTACCATTATAAACACTTTCTTTAAACTTTAGATTCCTTTCAGTCGATTATCCGAGGTAGGTATTTAAGATATGGCGTCTGTCTAAAAAGAAGTATAAGATTAGCTACATAAGGCTTCAAGAGACAATATTTTCCAAATAAAATTTGAAAACACCTTATAAGGAACGTTTCTATAAGGCCGAGAAAGAGGCAAGAGAAGCCAAGGACGAAGCTGAGAGGTTGAGAAAAGAAAAGGAAGCCGAGGACTAGCAAAAGAAACAAAGACAAGCTGAAGCAGAAAAAGACGAAGGTAATTTTATTTTCAAGCTTTACATAAGACCCCGTCGATAAATAGTATTACAATTGTTTTTATATATATAAAAGGTGACAAATTTTATATTAAATTTTTGCTTATAATTCAAAAAAAAAAAAAAAGATGCCTGCCGGTGAACTGATTGTCATGAAAATTTCTAGAATCACCTGAGGTAATCAATTTCATCGATGTTATACAAAAAAATTTTGTGCATGGGTTTATATATAAAATGATCTACGTTCACCCTACCCTTAAAGAAAGTAAAATGTACATATGTACGTATGTATGTAATATACTGGAGATAATGGTACTTGCAATATACGTACATACACATGTGTCTATTTTCAAATTAATAAAGTATGTATGTAAAATTTTTTTAAATACCCAATAATAAGCTACCCCTATCAATTGCGTATAAATTCTTAAAATCTGTATATCCCAAAAATAAGCTACCACTGGGTTGTTTTACTTAAAATTGTCCAAAAAAAGGTTGAAATCTATAGTAATATTAAAAAAAATTTTAAGTTTTTATACTAAATAACTTTTTTTTACTAAAAGAATCTATTTTAAATATTAATATTTCTATTAAATAGGAAATAAAAATTTGTTACACCCCTAATTCTGACCAATCAAACCGCACAATTTTGTAAGCAAAAATTTTTTTTTATTTTTGGCAGTCATGCTACAATTTTATTTATCATATGTAACACCAGTACAAAATGATTACTACTTTACGTTAGCTAAAATTATAAAATGCGGCCCACTTAGGTGTCTTAAAAATCCTTAAGAGTGATCTGCTATATCAAACATTTCTCTCATCATAATACCCTTCCCCTTTTTAGGTTTTAAATTTCTGAATTACTGATTGGAGTTTGCTACTAGTTTGCTGCTTATCATAACCACCTACTTTTTAATCCTTTTCTTTTAACTTCATAAGCAGCTGGATTCTACTAGAAAAAAGACAAAAGAAAGAAGAGGAGAGCAAAAAGTAAATGGTTATGATATTACTATTTACATCTATGCTCAACGATAAAAATTATATAATACTGTGCAAGGAATCATCTCATCTAAATATTATATGTACATGTATAAAAAAATAAAAGAAAAAAAAAACATGTCTAATAGAACATTCTAGAAAGGAATTTCATTTCGCCTTTTACTCCAAAACATTTCATATATCATTCATTGCTTATTTCAAGGAACCCGATTTCACTCGTAACTTGATTCCAAATATGGTAGTCGTGTTCCTGATTTGGAAGGAGTAAATACTGCCGATCTTTTGAAGGGGTAAACTAAATCACCTACTTTTGAAATTTCGAAAAGTCCAAGGGGCACTGTAAAGAGTACCAAAACAAAAGAACTTTGTAAGAGTTACACTATATAGGTAGTATATTTAACCAGATCTCTAATTCTATTTTCATATCCATAGGATTTGACAAAGCTCCAGAGTTTCTCTACTACTTCTTTGTTCAATAGTACTATAGCTCACCAAGGTATCTCGCTTAAAAGTCTGCAAATCTTTTTCATTTCTATTTCATGCACAGAACATCCAGTGAATGGACTTTGTACCCAACAGCAGCTTAGTGAAGTTTTGTTATGTTTAAGTATACTAACTATAGAGTTTTCATAGATCAGTTTTCTTGAAAATTTTTGGTACGAGGAATTATCAGTGTTTGTAAACAAAAATTTTATTTTTTAAAAATTAAAAATTTTACTAGTAAAATGTAAAAATAAGTGATATCAAAGCAGAACCCAGACATCTTTTATAGATCATGACTGATCTGCATGAATTTAAACGTTTTTGCTACCCCTAAAATTTAGTAAATTTGCTAAAAGTTGGATTATTACATATAAATTTTGCTAAAAACTTAGTTATAACATCTAGTATTAGGTAAATAAATATAGAGCAAATTTTTTAAAACTGTAATAGCTATTAAAACTAGTGAATTGACTCGATTATATAATACTTGATCATTGATCGACTTAGATCAATGATCAAGCACCAATTAACGGGCTTGAGCAAAAATAGGTTAATCAATGATCAATTATAGGGTGCGGGACGGGTCGGGTTTGACCCGAAATTTCGCGAGTCGGGTCGGGTTTAGACACGGGTCAGGTTCAAATATTGACCTGTTTATAAATCGGGTCAGGTTCGGGTTGGGTCTAATAAAGTATCGGGCCGGGTTCGGGTTCTGTTCATTGACCCATAAAACCCGATCATACCCGATATAATTTTAAAAATAGGTAGCTGCATGACGCAGTTGCACTAAAAACCAGAAACGTTATACGTATTTACACTGGCGATCATAGTGCAACAAAAAAAATTTTTAGTTAGATCATATTATCTCACGCAATTCCGGGCGTATCTTTTTTTTTATTTTATTCACAAATAACAACATTTTCATTAATAAAAAAATTTCAAAAATTTAATGAACAAAATTTTTTATGGGTACGAGCTTTATTTCAAATGCCAAGTTGCATTACTTTTGCTTGTTTTTACAGCAACACGACTGTAAAACAAAAAAAAATTTTTATACATAAAAAAAATTTTTTTTTCTATTTTTAATACTTTATGACTGCTACTATCTTGTGTATTTATCTTATGTCTTGTTAATATCCTGAATTTGGTTTAGCAAGGTATAAATTAGATCAATGCAGGTACCAACTTCGGACTTCTATAATGCTGCCCAGATCTTGTTTCAAAGATCTTTTCTGGTTGAAATTTGAACAGAAATATTGTTAAGCTAATAGTCGACCTAATTTATAAAAATTTAATAAGAAAAAAATTAGAAAATAGTAATTCCAATCAAAAGCCTTCGCTGAATCTTTATTAAATTGATGATCTATGATTATTACAATATATTTGTCATAACTATTTTACTAACGAAATCATGTTTCGAATAGCAAATTCGTGATTTCTAACAGTAGCTATAAAATTTTTATAAAAAATTTTTTGTCATGACTCATTACCCATTGTGCTATCGATCTCGGAAAGGCCGTAAGTATTATAAATATAATACAAAATTATACCAATATGGACCTATCTAAATTTCACCTTAGATTTAACAGTTAATGTAGAAGCAAATCAATAATTTTAAATGCTTTTGAATAAGATTACTTATAATTCAGCATAAAAATTGCAATTTATAATTTGTTGAAGCAAGTTATCTTAGATAAGTTTCCAGTAATCTAATTTTTGCATTTTTTTTGTGAATCCAGGCAACGTTTTTGACCGTATTTACACAGATAACGTTTTCATTACTTAATCACTAAAATTAAATTGTAATTTATAGTATAAAAAAAAACATTAAATATTAATTCCTTTTTTTCAAGCAAGACTATATTTCAATAGTAGTTTAGTTTAAATAGTGGCAGAAGGTGTTTTACTGGTTTGCACAGCAGGTAAGCAACAAACTCTCACCAACTCTTCACAAGTATGATATTCCAGTCCCTTTTATTGGTATAAGAGGCCACAAAGAAACAAATATCGTGCATCCAACCTATGACCTTTGTGTATACCACTTTTACGGCAAAGAAGAAACTTGAACTATAGTTGTATGATAGATTGCAAATAGTGATGTGCCGCGTATAGTACAGTACGCAAAAAATTTTTTAGAATATTCTGCAACAAATTATAAAACTACAGTATTCATATTTTAAATTTTCCCTTATGAAACTGCCTTTTATTTTCTAAACAAATTTATTCCTTGCAAAATTTTGTATATAGATAGTTTATATATCATATGCGTACATCGGGTTCGGGTCGGGTTTAAAGGATCCCGTCCCATCCCGCACCCTAATCAATTATATTGATTGATCAAATAAGTATATATTTGATCGATCAAAAAAATTTTTAATATAATTCTATTTATAAAAAAAGTCAGTTTAAAGAAACCTTTATTTTTTTAGAGATTATACCCGGGTTGGGTATTACTCGAGTTACTTATAATTAACCAGTTAACTGATTAATAATTAGAGCTATTCAGATAGATTCACCTGAGTAATAACCAAATAAATTCACCCAAGTAATACCTAAGTAGATTTACCTGAGTAGTATCTAAGTAAATTCTCTAAAGTAATACTCAATAGATATACCAGGGTAATAGCCAAGCAAGTATATCCAAATAATACCTGCATAATCAGATATGGGTTGTAACTAATAGATGACATCAGACAACAGGCTTTTATTTAAATTATTTTTATATGCTACTGAACAGTATGTAATTTCAAAAAAATGTTGATTATGCAAAAGTCTCAAGAACTAAAGAATTACTGCTAGTCAAAATTCACACTTAATGGTCACCTTTCTGAGTCAA
The DNA here is from genome assembly GCA_003550325.1 of Gigaspora rosea. Taxonomy (NCBI): domain Eukaryota; kingdom Fungi; phylum Glomeromycota; class Glomeromycetes; order Diversisporales; family Gigasporaceae; genus Gigaspora; species Gigaspora rosea. Next base: position 3,752 of record QKWP01003079.1, on the reverse strand, counting down.
GTCTGCATATATAATATCATATAAAATTATTCATAACTTTAAAAAGTTACCTTAAATAAATTTATAGCCATAGTTATATATGTGGATGAAAGCATTTCGGGTTCTAAAACCTGAAATTAAAATTTGAAGACGAAATTGTTTTTGACCTATTTTACTTGAAAGACAAAATTATTTGATACTTTTTTTGAATAGACGAAATTATAAGAAACATATCTATATAAATTTTATTTGTTCTTCTTTATAAAAAATTTTAATTTTTTCTAATGATCACAAAATAGGCCTTTTTCAAAAATCAATTTTGGTGGCATCACTAGCCATAGTATTAAATAATATCTGAGCCGAAATTACATTCCATTGAAAAACAGAGTGTTGAATGTTAGGAGATAATATGAAAGACATATTAAAGTGGCAATAATTAAATAATATAATTTGAATTGATATATGGAGTGAGTCAGTAGAAAAGTGACAAATTTTTTCTAAGTAAAAGTTTTCTTAACTTAAGTTTAAATATTTTAACAACTAGATTATTAAATTTAATAATTTTTTTTTATTTTAATTCTATATAATTTCAAGATTAAAATAAAAAAAATTTTAGCAAATTTGATTAAATAGTTGTCAAGATATTTTAATTTAAAAATTAAAAAAATTTTACTAAAAATGATTTGTCCCTTTGTTACTGACTTACTCCCATATCGTCTCTTTCTTTTATATGAAAAAAAAATATATATATAATAGTTAAGCAATAGGCTAAAGATTTTTAATATATATTTAGGATCAATTTTTTATCCATAAAGGTGCTTTAATTAAACTCAAAATTTTCAAAATAGATTGTTATAAGTTTTCACTAAATTTTATATTTTATTACCATTGTATTTAAGTATCCACTGAATCAGATACTAGTCCAAATCTACCTTCTTTTACATTTATTGTATTAAAATGGATAGATTAAATTGTCATTATTTCAAACACACTACAAGTCACTATGCACTAATCGTAATGCTTGGACCATCTCAGTTAGAGAATGTTTTACATTAATCATATGTAAATTATCAATGTAGGGCATCAAGCAACTCCATATAATATTGGAATGTACGGTGACTATTCAAAAGTTTGTATTATACAAATTCCTAATTCCAATCTTAATATTATCCATAATGGCGGTTCTGTATGATACAATATTCAGAATAGTTACTGCACTTCCCAGTATCCATATAATTAAATTAATCCATATAATTTAGACTTTAACATGACAATGTTAGCATAGTGCAAAAAAAACTTTAAACAGTCATGTGATTGTTAGTAATCTTTTTTGCCTAAAAACTAGTGTATATAATTATAAAGATCATTTTTTACATTTTTTGGTCTGTGTTGCAAGATATTCATACTATATTGATCAGTAAAATTCGATTAAAATAAGTAAATGAATTTGATTATCTGCTTGCAAATACAAAATAATGAATAACTTATCTAATATCAATAGCACATTTCATCATATTTAACTCATCTAATAAAATTATAGTTTTATTATTAATATTTTGAAAGCGATACAGATTTTGCGATAGGTAAAAAGCTAGAGTTATAAAGGCATTAAATTTTTTTTTTTAAAAAAATAGTAACTAAAGCGAAAATGCTATATGTATTAAATGGAAAAGTGAGAGCAAAAAAAGGACAAAAATGCTCTTTCTCTCCTTTTCTTTTTTGGTTCTTTGGCTAATTGTTTGGCTTGTGGACTCTTATTTGGGCCTTTTCTTTGCCTCTGCTTGAGAAATAGAGAGGGTTTTTAAGGCTACTGTTTGTATTCACCACTTTAAAGAGGAAGTGTTAGAAAATCCTCTACTCAGGTACAACGAGTAAAATTTATACTCGAGTATATCTGTTGATTACCTGAGTAGCCCAGGGGTTTACTCACCGGTTAACTGAGTAACATTTTTTTGACTGAGTACAATTACTATTCAAGACCTTCTCACTGGCACTAAATTATTTACAAAGAATATCCAAAAATTAAAAGCAGATTTTGCTTTACCAGGAGACAGTAATGAAAAAAAAGGCAAACTGAAGCACTAGCAATAGAAGTACTACAATTAACTGACGGCAATTTTGTTGAAGGTTCATAGTATGAAATACGGTTCTTAAATTTTAACAATAAACACAACTCTATGATAAAAAAAAGATAGTCTCAACCATCTTTTTTTCCATTGCAGTGGCAAGCTCACTTGGTTGTCCTAATTATATTCCGCTAATTATCGGTAAGTATTGAAGACAAACTATTAACTAAAAAAAAAGAAAATTGAAAGTCCACGGCATGGCCCTAATGTCACACTTATATACTAATTTTTAATTTGATAATCGATTAATGATTACCCAATGATTGATCGATTATATATACTCGAGCTTATAAATTTTATGCTTGATCATTTATACTCGATTAAACATACATGATCAATTTTTGTTTGATCATTGAAAATTTTTTTAAATCAATCATCAAACAATTTTTTTGTCGAGTCAATTCACTAATTATGAGTATAGCTCTAAAAGTACTGATATAATAAATTTGCAGTAAAAAAATATTTACAAAAGATACATACATTCTTTATTTAACAAAATGGATCTTTTATAGGTATTAATTTGAATGAAAAATATAATAATTAGCAATTAAATACAAGTTATTATTACAAAATTGTGTAATTTTTGGTGAGAGTAAAAAATCAATTTGATCAGAATTGGTTATATTCAGTAGTTATACATTCAAAACGTAACTCATTTATAAGTTGCAAAGTTTTTGAACAAAACATATTATAGCTTGTCTATTATTATTAAAGATGTTTTTATAATACGAATCATCATTATAATATGTTATAATAATACTATAATACAATTTTTCATTTTAACCTATCAACCCATAGATTAATTCTTTATTTGTTAACTAATTGTACTGCATATTATACAAAGTTCAACATATATTCTGATTATTATTATTGCTACTTTATTGCTATATGGTAAAAAAACATATAGAAAATAATTCCACTAATGACCAGTGTTTAAAATAGCATAGTAAAAATCTGGATCCACCAGTATTTTGATAAAATTTTGAGCAAAAAAACCGGTTTTTAATATATAAAAACAAGATTTTTTTGCTTTGCACCGGTAAATTTCAAATCCTATTTTAAACACTGCTAATGACCTAGCCAAGCCCACACTTTGCAACAAGGTCCAAAGTTAATCAAGTGATGGCCCAACTCAATTGAGCTACCAGATAAGAAGACAGCACTTTCAAATATAGCGAAGGGTCATATAGTTAAAAGATAAAAATCGAGACAGGTATGTTGTTAGAAACTTTTATGGTTCTTGTACTAACATTGCAGCTGCAGAATCTGAATATCAACAACCAAAGGTCCTTGTGCTGTTATTGTAGCTATAGAACATGAATGTCACAACTAGGTTTTTATATTGCTGTTGTAGCCATAAAGCTTTATTATACAAATTGAAAATCAAAACTCATTATATTCAGTACTAAAGCGCAAGAGTAATGATTGTCCTAGCCTTTTCCAAGGCATATCAACCTCCTACTCTGTTATTCACATACACCAACCTTACTCTATGGCCCAACAATCTTTATCTATAATAATGCTATCTAAAGAAAATTCAACACTAGTCATTCAAGTTGACGTAAGTCAACAGATCAAAAAGATAGCAGGGATAAGCAGATCAAGCCTAAATATAGGCATAAATTCTAATTGAAAATTTAGTCAAGC